>APFE030696405.1:110985-126088 GCA_000404065.3 Pinus taeda | reverse complement strand
GGCATGGCTCTGATCCCACTTGTAAGGATTCTGGACACCACATATCTCCACAATGGTATGATATTGTCCACTTTGGGCCTAAGCCCTCATGGATTTGCTTTTGGACTTACCCCAAAAGGCCTCATACCAATGGAGATATTTGTCCATCCTTATATACCCATGATCCTCCCCACTTCTAGTCAATGTGGGACTTTGGTCGTATACCCAACATCTATCACAGTAAATACATTTTGAAAATTAGATGGACACTAAGCATGTACTCACAATGCTACAAGTTCTTCTACAACCATTTTGATAATACCGATTTCCAAATTCTTGGTTTATGTGTGTGCATTTGATTTCTTGGACATACTTGTTCATTGTGAATCAGATAAACACTAGGCATGCACTTACAATGCTATAAGTTGATCTACAACCATTTTGATAATACACATTTCCCAATTCTTATATATATATATAACACAAAAGTAATTTTTATTGATCCAACCAATCAATCTAAATGAAGTAATTTGATTTATCAAGTTGTTTAAAAAAAAAAAAAAAAATCAGTTTTAAGTTTTTTTAATGAGTTAATAAGTTATGGAATTCACTTTTATTAAAAATGTTTTGAAAATTAGATTTGATTCCTTTTAGGTCGAGTAAAGGAAGAGAAAATGTTTTTCATCCTTGACATTTTTCGTCTACATAATTTATAAATTCTCTTGTGCTAAGGTATTTTGGTGTCAGAATATTTATACACTTAGGAGTTAGTTATTGTCAACTCGGTTTAATGTGTCTATTAGGTAAATGTGTCTCTTAGTGTGTTTCTTAGGTGTGCATTAGTTGCATTGTAACTCAACAATCATGATATGTTCTAGACATGGAGTGATTTGATGACTCATATTTTCGTTGCTACCAATGGCTATTTATCAATGGCTTAACAATCTATTGGTTCATGATATCTATTGAAAAATTGTGGAGGGTCATTGTTGATTATATATTGTCAAAAACTCTCTTATGTAAAAAAATCATTTGCATTAACAAAATTTCTTCAAGTGGCCATGTTGGTTGGTTAATGGAGTGTTTCTCTCTTAGAGGGTTTAAACCATGTAAAAATATTTTTTTATAATCTTTGATCTAGTTTTCTAAGTGGTTAGTAAAGGTGTTTGTCATATATGGAATACCGGATCTTCTAAAACATGGTATCAAAGCCCATATGAAGAGTTGCTCCCATTGTTGATTGAGATCTAGATCCATGTTGTTGCATTTTAGAGATCATTATTTCTATACATTTTTGTATCAAAAAACCTTCCACTGTGTCTGAATTGGGGGTTTTATTTAAGGATTTCTTTCATTTACTGGGAAAGGGTTTCAATTTTCCAAGAGATGTTTTTTTTTTCTTCTTCAAATATGAAGGTATGCAATCCAAACATGCTCTTTTCAAGTTTCTTTTATAGAGTTCATATTTTGGCTTTATTTTTAATCCCATTTTGTTACTCTTTTTGGTCTATGTATGCTCTTTTCCATGCGTTCTAAGTGATCTAATAAAAGTTGAAACAAACCAAAAAATATTTTCTTCTCTACATATTCACTTTTCCATGTGCTTTGTATAATCTCAGTAAATCAAAAAAAGAAAGAAAAAAATCATTTTCAAGGTAAGTTAACCAAGATTTAACCCCATTATTGTTGATGTTTGTAAATGTTTGTTTATGGATGAGCATGGTTATTTTTTCAAACACACACTTCGATATGAAGCTCCAACAACAACACCCTCGTCCTCTTTCATTATTAATTTATATGTTTTGCACTAGCTCACTTGGTTGAAAGTTACTTCATCTAGTAAAATGTCTCTTGTTCAAATATATATTTTTAAGTTATTTTTAAAAAATCATGCAATGATCCATAAATTGTTGTTTGATATTCCACTAGATAGTTCTTCACAGCAGATCTACTAAAGATATAATGAAAATCCAAAATCTACAGTATGTGGGTTAATTGTTCCTTAGATTTTTGGATTCGTTAATTATTGTGATGTGCTTATTCATGAAATATATTAAATATGAAAAATAGAGAATAGACACAAATACAATCATTCACGACCATAATAACACAATATATGGCTCGGTACACCTTTATAAGAGAAACCCCAACTGGAAAGTGAGGTTGCTTTGCTCTCTCTTTCTTTGAATTGAAATGGATGCAAGTACAAAGAAGTGAGACCTATGGCCCATAAGCTACTACAATACATAAAGCATCCATATTTTCTCTCTCTATATATCAAGTTTTAGATACTCTACTCATCTATGGAACAAAATGCACTCCAATAGAATGTAACCCCTTTTCCTCCTAGTGATCAAGTGATAACACAACTTGATAACCTATTAATGGTTAAGTTTGATTCCTTCAACTCGTAACTAGAATAACAATATAGACTCTTCTACAGTCTTCTTCATCATGATCACATGGTTATCCTATTTTCCATGAATTATAGGGGCTGACATGGAATTCTCTCGAATCATGGTGGACAAAACAGGAATTTCAATTTCCAGGTGGCATAGCTTTTGCATATAGACTTTGATTGAGGCAATTCTTGTGCAATTGGAAAAGTGATTCTATCTGTAGAATAACGTTACGGGGTGATATTCTTAAGTGGCAAGTTCTACTCCAAAAAAATATCATTTTATGCCTCAAACTACTTTTGAAAAGGTTTCATACCCCAATTCAACAAACTGAGACCTGCTAGTAAAAATGCTCCTATGAGTTGATTTCTCCACTTTTCAACTCTTAACCCATCAAGATGGATGAAAATAATTTAATAATTGAATGTGAATCATACCTCCCCATTTTGGGAGGATTTTTATCCCCAAAAGCTTTTACTAAATGACATGGGAAATTTTTCCATCCACCTTCTCTTTGTTGTACCATTTAGCCTTTCTTAGAAGTTGACCTTTCAAAAAAAATTTCCAATGGTCATGTTTCCCCTTTCTTGTAGATGGACCTCTTCTACTAAAATTTATTCTTTTTTAACTATTCATGAGCATTTGGTACCAAATCCTCTGCAAAAGGTAGAAATTGTTCCTCTTCCTGATTGAACATGGAAGGCTCATAGAGTTTAAGATTCTCTAAATTCACCACTAAGTAAATGCACATGTATGGGAGGAAGACTAAGTCTATAGGCATTATCTCTTGCCTTTTGAAGTATCTCAAAGGGAAAATATCACAAAAACTTGATTTTCTTACCAAGACCCTATAACCTCTCCTTGTTTAATTGTAACCGTACTTTTGTCTCCCACGTTAAATGAATTCTCTATTTTGAGTTGATCAGGTCTGGCCTTATATTTTTTTTATGAATTATGCAATGTTTCATGTACCTAGTGTCATGGACATGATTTATGGAGGTCATAATAGCTATAAAAAACACACCAATACCAAATTAATAAGAGTTGTGGGCTAAGATAATAATAGGATCACCAAGAATGATATCCAACCTACACTATAGCTCATCAGCCGTATGTCAGTGCCATTGAATACCCGTCTCCTTTTTAGGTTAAATGTTGTCCTTCTACCATGCTTAAAATATTGTGGATGAGGTATATTGAAGAGATCTTGAGTGAACTCTCAACACAATGACTTGAATTTCCTTTTCCACTTCTTATTTGAATGAGAAGCATACCATTTCCTAAGTTTGAGAGCATGGACTTAAGGTAAATACTCAAAAGAGGGAGTTGCCTCATTTTTGGACAAAAAAAGTTCAATGGAATGAGAAAAATATAACATGTCTTGAATTATGAGAATCAATCCAAAAAGATAAAATCTTGTAAAACTAAAGGGCTTTGAACTTGTTGAATAATTATAAACAAGTCTTTGGTTACAATACATATACATTCACTTTAAGATTAGTAATCCATATATCAATGCTTTAACTTGATTCTTAAAAAATAACTTAACCTCTAAGCATAATTATGTTCACAATTTCTTTCAACATTAAAGATTATCCCATAGCTATCCTTTCTTTCTTAATATTTAAATAAAAATTTTATTTATAAAAACAAAATATAATAACTTTTATACATATATAAAATGTTTTACATTTTTAGGTATAGTTTAGTTCGCAATTATTGTCCTATAAAATATTTTGTAAATTAAAAATTTAAAAGTTTTAAATCCCTAGAAGTAATCTAGTTTACAAAGAAGAAGAAAACAGTAAACCAAGAAATATAATAACAACGATTAAAATCAATCCTAACCCAATCTAATTACTAATTCATTTGGTTAAGAAAAATTATTATTATTTTATATATTTAATAAAAATGTGCACTTATTTGTAAACAACCTATCATGTTAAAATTATTTATTATTATTATTCAATTTTAAGGTCATAGCGAAGCGAGACACCAAAGTGGTGTATGAGACTCCCTTGTTTGGGACAAGGGACCCACCTCCAGGTAGTGATTTGACCACTAAGTCTACAAAGGCATACATACTCTATCCCCTTTGGTTTTGTGACCTTTTCAGAAGAAACACATGCTCTTCAACATTAGGCCCACTCAAACTGTAAATCCCTTTCATAATAAATGTAATTACTTTTTATAATTAGACATATATGTTCGTTAACATGGTATTCATATAAAATTCTAGTAATTTACAAAAATTTATTTTCCTGATTATTAAGTTTACTCTTTGTGGATTTTTCCAGCTTTGATATATATATATATAACTAACTTTGTAATTCTCTTTAACTTAGAAATATTCATAAACCGGTAGTGGGAAACTAGATCAAATATAATATTATTTTTTCGTAAGATAATAAAGTCCATTTTTATTATAAGTCGGTGATTAATCAATCCAATCAAATCTAGGAAAAATATCACTCAGTGCTTGCGTGCTTAAAAAGATTTTAAATAGCTTTTAAATACAGTTAGTAATAAATAATTTATTATTATCTGTCGGTCATATTTTTAATATGAAATAACTTTCTATTATTCTTATAAATGTTTTGAGTTACTATATATGTCAGTGATAATTTTAATGCAAGATATTATAATAAAGTATATAAGAACTATTATTATATTTGCTGTTGGCGGGTATTACGCATGTGGGAAGTTGTTGATTATCGAATTAGTTAGCCATGTACTAAAAATTAAAAATCACTTTTTATTATGAACCTCGTTTGAATACGATTTTTTAACAAATTTATATATATAAAAGAATTCATTTATATAGAATAAATATTGATTTAGAAATAATAATATTTAATAATATATTTGAAAACTAGTAATAAGAGTGGGAATTTTTTTTTAATTTTTAAATGTAAATTTTCATAGTTGTAATTTATAATGAGAAGAAATGTTTTTGGAAAAACTACGTTAAAAATGGATGAAAACTTTGACATTTCGAGTGAACCCTTCACCCACTATCAAAGACATGAAGTGAAAAACATAGGTGAAGAGAAAGCTAGAGCAATCCTTTAAAATGTAATGGTGCAGAGAAAGAAATTAATGAAAATGTTTTATTATTCTTTTTTAGTCTTAGAGGATCATTACAAATGTTATACTACTAGGGCTTGGGAATCTTTGGAATCTTTATAAACAATTAGGTAAAAGTTTAATTATTTCAGATTTAATAATGGAAAATAATATTTCATAACTAAATGTAATTGTGGATTCTATTATAATTATTGGAGTTATGATCAAAATAAACTCAAATGGATTATAGGCTTAGTTCTATCTTTTCCAAAGTGCATTATGAGACCTCAAAGATTTAAGAAATCTCATGCTTTTAGATTCTTTACAATAACAAGAAGCAAGGAAACACAATGGAAAATAATGCAATAAGATTAAAATTAGGAATACTATGGATTAATGCATATCAAACCACCCATTACATCCATTAAGATTTTGAATTAATATAAGTGTGAAGTTAATCACCCAATAGGTGTAAATCATGCATAAGTGTCATTGTTAAGGCTCAACTTTAAATGTGAAGGGACTCTTTCCCCTTTCAAGCACACTCCAAGTTATGGTAGCTCTTGGTGTTGATGTTTTAATGATTAGGTGTCGCTCTAGCACCACACCAACATCTCAAACTTCTTGGCCGCTGATGAGAAGTAAGCAGGAACATTATCCCAAGGTTTATAGCCACACAAGTGGGAATTGAATCAATGCCAATAATGTTGCAACTCAACCCTCTCACTTATTATGGGGTTACAATTGGTTAGAAAGAATCCTACAACTAGTAACCCTTAAAGATAAAAGAAAAAAGCAAACAAAAACCTAACAACCCTAACCTTATGTCAAAATCTACAAAGTTCCTTTGTCGAAATGTACAAAGTTTGTATTAACCGCAGTGAATACTCTACACAAATCACATCTTTCGGCGATCTTCGTAGTCGAAATGTACATAATTACGATAACGGGGCTGGTGGAGTTCCTCCTCTAGAGAGATGAGAAATGTTTGTCGGAATAAATCTTCCAAACTATCCTCTATTAGGGCTTTGGCACCCAAGCTTGTCCCCATTCTTGATTCCCCATATTGCATCCAATACGCTACGCCCAATTTTCGTTACATTTAAATGGAATGGGTCAATTGAAATCGTTGGAGGGCATGCAAGTACCTCCAAAAAATTGTTGAAGTTATAAACTTATATTTGGTCCAGGCATTATAATAAGTGTTTTTCTTATTATACCTGCTACAACAAGGTATAAGTGCCAGCATAATAAGAGTGTACTCTCACATCATACAATCACCTAATAAGACTGAAAACTTATTCACAATTAAAACACAGTGAAGTCATAACCTTACCAGTAAGTAATATCATCTTCAAAATTAAACTCAAATTAGAATGTAATTATTAAAAAACCAAAACAACGTGTTTTAATTATTCGTTCACAATAAACATTGTGTTACACAATCACATCAGTATTAAACTAAACAGATATGTAACTAGATAACTATAAGTGATACAATGTTCACAACTAAACTAAAAATGGAATAAAACTAGACAATAATTAATAACATAGTCCGCCATTTATCCATCAAATCATCTTGCTAAGTCTACCTTTTATCCATCAAATCCAACAAAACATTTTGAACACGTGAGAACATCTCCATGTCTAACTATGAAATCCATATTAAAATTATTTATTCACTAAAGATAATGATGCAAATATAAAAATATAAGTATATGGTTAAAATATTTATTCATATTTATCCATCAAATCATTTTGCTGGATCTACCTTTTATCCATCAAAACATTTTGAACACGAGGACATCTTCATGCCCAACTATGACATCCATGTTAATAGTATTCATTCGTGAAGGGTAGTGATGCAAATATGAAAGTATAGGTATATAGTTAAAGTATTTGTTCACGGAGGTTTAGTTGGTAAATTGTTTTGTAATTTTGAATATTTTGAATTCTGTATTATTGAATTTTAATTATAAATTTTTTGTTATAATTATAATTTTGAATAATTAGAGATATTATTTTTAATGTAAAATAATTTAGGTTGTTTTTAATAGTTTGATTATAACTTGATTTTTTTCTTTTTTTAAATGTTGATTTCTATTTTCATTTATTTATGAGTGAGAGAAAAAAGATCAAAATTATAGAACATTTAAATTATAGAAAATTTAAATATAGTATATTACACATTTTTAAGTTAACAATGTTTTACATTTATTAAGATATATAGATATTATATTTATTGTATGTGTTGTAGTGGTTGCATATTTACTAGGTTGATTGATCAATATTGTATAATTGAGGTTATATGTCATTAGCATTTATATGTATTTTGCAAACAAATTATGTTCAGTAGATATATGTTTTACTAATTTGAACATATACAATATTTGTTTTGGTGCTTCTTATTGTGTAGAGATGTCAATTGTTTAGTATTTAATATTTACTTTTTATGTAAAGTTCATAACTTTACAAATAATGGTTACATGTATTTTTGTACTAAGTAACATGTGTATTTATATAAAATGTGTATTTGAATACATATATATAAATTCCATATAAAAAACCCATAGATTAAAATTCACAATTCCATTTAAAAAAACCATAAAACAAAATTCACAACTCACAACAAAGCAATCCAAACTTCTAAACAAATTCAATTTTAAAGAGTTGAAAAAGTAAACTATGACATTTAAAAAACCTGTAAAACTCTTATATGAAATAAATTCCACAATTTATGTAATGATATAATATATATATATATATAATATAATATATATATATAATATATATATAATATATATATATATAATATAATATATAAAAAACCAATTAATAAAGCATTTAATCTAAAAGACATAGAATAACTATGGTATTGTTTAAATTTGGGGAGTTCATTCATACTTTTCAACATTCAATAATTAAATTAAGCGGCAGGAATACGTTTTTTTAGTAAATTTATATGTATAAAAGAATTCATTTATATAGAATAAATATTGATTTAGAAATAATAATCTTTAATAATATATTTGAAAACTAGTAATAGGAGGGGGGATTTTTTTTATTTTTACATGTAAATTTCCACAGTTGTAATTCATATTGAGAAGAAATGTTTTTGGAGAAAGTGTGTTAAAAATGGATGAAAAGACTGACGTTTTGAGTGAACCCTTCACCCATCATCAGAGACATGAAGTGAAAAACATAGGTGAAGAAAAAGCTAGAGCAATCCTTTAAAATGTAATGGTGCTGAGAGAGACGTTAGAAATTAATGAAAATGTTTTATTATTCTTTTTTAGTCTTAGAGGATCATTACAAATGTTATACTCATGGAACTTGGGAATCTTTGGATTCTTTATAAACAATTAGGTAAAAGTTTAATTGTTTCAGATTTAATAATAGAAAATAATATTTCATAACTAAATGTAATTGTGGATTTTATTATAATTATTGGAGCTATGATAAAAATAAACTCCAATGAATTATAAGCTTAGTTCTATCTTTTCCAAAATGCATTATGAGACCTCAACCCTTCAAGCATTTCGTGTAAGTAGTGCCGAGAAGCTTTGATAGGTAGCACACATAGTCTTGACATAAAATCTGTAGACTTCTGCATGAGTATCTCTGATTCTACAGTCTTCATTCTGGTGTACGTGTGCACACTAGTAATAGTTGTGTTGTGTCTCTACAAAAATATAGCGGCTGGTCTTCCAATAATAAAACTGCCATTTCCGACATGCACGGTGAGAAAGGTATACCTCTCGGCAACTTGTGGGTTTCGAATGGCCTCTTTGCATTATTAGCATGCATGAGAGTAGTTGAGGTACAATGATAAATGGAATGAATATATATATCAATATTAAGCACAACTTAAAGCCCGAAAGATAATAAGTGATAGACAAAATTTGATTTTCTCTTGAATCGAGAGAGCAAAAATATTTCCTAGGACCTTTACAATGATAAAAATAAGGCGAGCTAATATAAAGATTATAATGTAGGGTCAAATATACATCGGACTCAACCCTATAATATAGGGTGAAGGACATAATGAGGCATTTTATTTTTGCAATAAACAATTATATATTATTTTTCTTTTTTTGTCTTTAGATTCATAAGAGATAAACCAGATAGACCATGTCACAATTGCACTGATAGGTCTAGAAGATAAAATGAGCTAAAATGTTATGAGATAAAGAGGGTAGGATTTTTTTTTTTTGGTTTTAATTTCGTGGAGGCTCATTATGAATATGTCACGCAACACTCATATAAATGGAGTTGAGGATAGGAAGACACCTACAATGGCTTGCAAAACTTTTAAAATCCTTGATGTGCATCAACACTTGGTATTGCAATCATAGCTTTAATTTGCTAAAATGTAAGTGGGATAACATTTACTTGTAGCTCTTTCAAGTGAAAGGGGTTCGACCTTCTTTATTTTCTTCTTTTCAAGTTTGCTTACAATCAATTGATATTATTTCTTCACGACTTTAGTTTCTCTTTTTTAGGGTTGATTTGGTGCATAGTGATTTTAGCTTTGGTTTTTTTTGGGTTTGATTACTTGTCTTATGCTATAGCTACATAATGTTGTTAATTGGATAGAGCATTTTCGAGCACCTTGTTGACTATATGAGCTATAAGGTTTTAGCCTTGCCTCTGCTCTCTAAAATCTCTCTAAGACATGCTTTGTGCCATCCTAAAGGTGGCTTCCCCAAACTCTCTTTTTAGTTTAATGTTGTTTCATCTAAGCCAGAGGATATTTCTATTATAATAGCACCAAGGGGAATAGGGAATTTAGAAAACATCTAAATATTGGAAATTGAGTTTCCCTACAATATCATAAAATAGTTTGAGGAAAGTTTGTTATCAACATGTTTCCTCACAATGTAATCCTAATATTTCATGGAATTTAGAAGAATTTTGAGGATTCACAACGAGACATCCAAGGAAATAATGCCTCAATCTTTTCTCTAGTCTCAAAATACAGGGATTTTGAGCAATAATATATGACTTGATGTACAAAAATTATTAATACACCTTTGTAGGTAAAGCAATAATTTTCTATCTTAGAGACAAATTGTAATCAAATGAAGCATATGGTAGAAATAGTGAACAAAGAAGCTCTCTCAATTGCATCAAATTAGTAAGTATCGGTGCAAGGGAATAATGAGGGAGAAAACATATTAGAATATATGATCAAAACCATGGACATCATAGAACAAACTCCAATTTTCAACAACAATGGAGTTAATGAAGTAGCAAGTCATCATTCTTTCTTTTAGTTTATGTTTTCTAAAGAAATTAAAACTCTAGGTGTCTTTTTTTAGGATCTATCACAGTAAATACATTTTGAAAATTAGATGGACACTAAGCATGTACTTACAATGCTACAAGTTCTTCTACAACCATTTTGATAATACCAATTTCCAAATTCTTGGTTTATGTGTGTGCATTTGATTTCTTGGACATACTTGTTCATTGTGAATCAGATAAACACTAGGCATGCACTTACAATGCTATAAGTTGTTCTACAACCATTTTGATAATACATATTTCCCATTCTTTATATATATATAATATATATAATGGTTGATAATACATATTCCCAATTCTTTATATATATATATTAATATATATATATATATATATATATATATATATAATATATATATAATATATATATATATATATATATATATAGATATATATATATCGAAAGTAATTTAAATTGATCCAACCAATCAATCTAAATGAAGTAATTTGATTTATCAAGTTGTTTATATGATCATTTAATTTGAAAAAAAAAATCAGTTTTAAGTTTTTTTAATGAGTTGATAAGTTATGGAATTCACTTTTATTAAAAATGTTTTGAAAATTAGATTTGATTCCTTTTAGGTCGAGCAAAGGAAGAGAAAATGTTTAACATCCTTGACATTTTTCGTCTACATATTTTATAAATTCTCATGTGCTAAGGTATTTTAGTGTTAGAATATTTAGACACTTAGGAGTTAGTTATTGTCAAGTCGGTTTAATGTGTCTATTAGATAAATGTGTCTCTTAGTGTGTTTCTTAAGTGTGCATTAGTTGCATTGTAACTCAACAATCATGATATGTTCTAGACATGGAGTGATTTGACGACTCATATTTTCGTTGCTAGCAATGGTTATTTATCAATGGCTTAACAATCTATTGGTTCATGATCTCTATTGAAAAATTGTGGAGGGTCATTGTTGATTATATATTGTCAAAAACTCTCTTATGTAAAAAAATCATTTGCATTAACAAAATTTGCTGAAGTGGCCATGTTGGTTGGTTAATGGAGTGTTTCTACCTTAGAGGGTTTAAACCATGTAAACATTATCTTTTATAATCTTTGATCTAGTTTTCTAAGTGGTTACTAAAGGTGTTTGTCATATAAGGAATACCGGATCTTCCAAAACATGGTATCAAAGACCATATGAAGAGTTGCTCCCATTGTTGATTGAGATCTAGATCCATGTTGTTGCATTTCAGAGACCATTATTTCTATACATTTTTTGTATGAAAAAACCTTCCACTATGTCTGAATTGGGGGTTTTATTTAAGGATTTCTTTCATTTATTGGGAAAAGGTTTCAATTTTCCCAAGAGATGTTTTTTTTTTTCTCTTCAGATATGAAGGTATATAATCCAAACATGCTCTTTTCAAGTTTCTTTTATAGAGTTCATATTTTGGCTTTATTTTTAATCCCATTTTGTTACTCTTTTTGGTCTATGTATGCTCTTTTCCATGCGTTCTAAGTGATCTAATAAAATTTGAAACAAACCAAAAAATATTTTCTTCTCTACATATTCACTTTTCCATGTGCTTTGTGTGATCTTAGCAAATCAGAAAAAGAAAGAAAAAAATCATTTTCAAGGTAAGTTTTAACCAAGATTTAACCCCATTATTGTTGATGTTTGTAAATGTTTGTTTATGGATGAGCATGGTTATTTTTTCAAACACACACTTCGATATGAAGCTCCAACAACAACACCCTCGTCCTCTTTCATTATTAATTTATATGTTTTGCACTAGCTCACTTGGTTGAAAGTTACTTCATCCAGTAAAATGTCTCTTGTTCAAATATATATTTTTAAGTTATTTTTAAAAATTCATGCAATGATTCATAAGTTGTTGTTTGATATTCCACTAGATAGTTCTTCACAACAAATTTACTAAAGATATAATGAAAATCCAAAATCTACAGTATGTGGGTTAATTGTTCCTTAGATTTTTGGATTTGTTAATTATTTTGATGTGCTTATTCATGAAATATATGAAATATGAAAAATAGATAAAAGACACAAATACAATACTTCACGACCATAATAACACAACATATGGCTCGGTACACCTTTACAAGAGAAACCCCAACTGGAAAGTGAGGTTCCTTTGCTCTCTCTTTCTTTGAATTGAAATGGATACAAGTACACAGAAGTGAGACCTATGGCCCATAAGCTACTACAATACATAAAGCATCCCTATTTTCTCTCTCTATATATCAAGTTCTAGATACTCTACTCATCTATGGAACAAAATGCACTCCAATAGAATGTAACCCCTTTTCCTCCTAGTGATCAGGTGATAACACAACTTGATAGCCTATTAGTGGTTAAGTTTGATTCCTTCAACTCTTAAATAGAGTAACAATATAGACCCTTCTACAATCTTCTTCATCATGATCACATGGTTATCTCGTTTTCCATGAATTATAGGGGTTGACATGGAATTCTATCGAATCATGGTGGACAAAACAGGAATTTCAATTTCCAGGTGGCATAACTTTTGCATATAGACTTTGATTGAGGCAATTCTTTTGCAATTGGAAGAGTGAGTGTTACACAAAAATATCGTCACCTTGATTATTTGTAGTCAGTATAGGTCTTTCACCACCTATACCAACCTCCTAAGCAAGTCTCAGACCTCAGCTCTTCAAAACAAGCTTTGGAAATGAGAGAAAGACATCAAAAAAGCAGTGTAACTCTGGTTCCGCACTTTCTCTCACTTTTGCCTGTGGGCCCGCACCTTTTGTTCAGAGTATCTGCGTACTTATACACTCTGTATGTAAAGGGGAGGGTGCTTACCCTTGTGAAAGTCAAAAGGCGCAATTTTTATCTTAAAAAACTCACTTTGGGTTAATTCTAGAGGTTTCTAGAAGGAATTTTGACATGGATTGTTCGCTCCAAGTGGTTCATGCATCCCAAAAGAGAAGGAGCTAATCCCTTGTTAGGAGGAGCTATCCCTTTGAAGGAGGATTCTATCCCTTAAAGGAGGACCTGTACTTCCCTCCATTGCACTATAAATTGAGGCATTGGGTTAGTGGCTAGAGACGTTAAAGTTGAAAATTTTTAGGTAATGCTGGTGAAATAAGACTTCCTATTGGCTAAGAGGAGAGATCACATACCTTTTTGCTTCATTGGGAAGTGAGTGAAGCTTGTCAAAGTAGAGGAGACTTCTTGTTGGACCCTGGGAGGAGCTTGTACAGCGTCAAGGCAAAGGTTGTAAAGTTCTTCTTCTTTTGAATTAATACAATCAAGCTCATTTTTCTCAACAAGTATCTCATGTTATTTGTTTCATGGATTCCTTGACTTTAATGTTAAATATGTTTTATAATACTGGTTATTCAGGTGCTATTTAATCGTTTTCCTTGTTTGTGTTTGTAGCTTTGTGACAAAAGAACTTACTTGGATCAAAGGAGCGCAGGCATCCCCAAACTTGCGTTGGACATGAGGTAGGCCTTAAACACATTTGTTTGCCATTATTTATAAAAGAACATTTAGAGAAAGATAATGTCTGGTTGGTTTGTTTGTCATTAGGTCTTCTTTAGATTCTAGGAAGGTCTATCTTGTCCGCAAGATCGACTCATTCCGCGTCACAAAATGGCGACTCCACTGGGGACTTGATTGTTTTCCTCGTTTTTCTTTGACTTGAGAAACTTGCCTTTTTGTTTCTGTTTTTGGCTTGTTGTGTGTGGACTTGGGTAGATTTAGTGGATCTAGGTTTGTTTTTTACTTTTCATTACTTTAGTCGAAGTCTGCAGTCTGTGCTTGTATCACAGTGCGTACCTGTATGCACTTTTACTTTGCGCACAGAGCATACACACACCTGTGTAAACTCTGAACCTGCGTACCCTGCTAAATTTTGAAAATTTTGAATTTTACTCTTTAAATTAGTTTTATGTTGATTTAGTAGTTGTTATCCTTTGCCCATACCTGCATGTGACTTGTTGAAAGCTTTCCTTGGTTTAATTTCATTGGCGTTAGGGTTTTAGGTGAAATTCCTAGGATTTTTGCTTGTTGGGTTTGATTTTCGACTTGGTTGTGTAGTGGCTCTGAGCTTAGAAGCTGTAGGGACTTCAGATCACCTTAGTGTCTACCAGCCTTCTTATGAATCTGACCATTTATGAAATCTCCCCTTGTTGAGGAATCCGCTTTGAGTTTTCTCTTTACAAAACTTCGAAAAGCTTTTGATTGAAAGTTTGGTTTTTCATTTTCAAAAAGAAAACAAAATTGGTTGTTCTTGACTTATTTGTGATTCTGGACAAATTGGTCCTTGGTTTGCTTATAACCAAGTAAAAAATCCTCGAAAAGACATTTTGTGAGCTTTTACTTCAAATAGGTTTTCATAGTTTGTAGATCTTAAGT
>APFE030696405.1:34759-99130 GCA_000404065.3 Pinus taeda | reverse complement strand
GCTTTGGAAATGAGAGAAAGACATCAAAAAACAATGTAACTCTGGTTCCGCACTTTCTCTCACTTTTGCCTGCGGGCCCGCACCCTTTGTTCATATTACCTGCGTACTTATACGCTCTATCTGTGAAGGGGAGGGTGCGTACCCCTGTGAAAGTCAAAAGGCACAATTTTTATCTTAAAAAACTCACTTTGGGTTAATTCTAGATGATTCTAGAAGGAATTTTGACGTGGATTGTTCAATCCAAGGTGGTTCATGCATCCCAAAAGAGAAGGAGCTAATCCCTTGTTAGGAGGAGCTATCCCTTTGAAGGAGGACCTAGTAACTTCCCTCCATTGCACTATAAATTGAGGCATTGGGTTAGTTGCTAGAGAGGTTAGAAGCTAAACATTTTGAGGGTAAATGCTGATGAAATCAAGACTTCCTAGTTGAGCTTAAGAGGAGAGATCACATAACTTTTTGGCTTCATTGGGGAGTGAGTGAAACTTGTCAAAGCAGAGGAGACTTCTTGTTGGACCCTGGGAGGAGCTTGTACAACATCAAGGCAAAGGTTGTAAAGTTCTTCTTTTTTTGAATTAACACAATCAGAATCATTTTTCTCAACAAGTATCTCATGTTATTTGTTTCATGGACTCCTTGACTTTCATGTTAAATATGTTTTATGATATTGGCTTTTTAGGTGCTATTTAATTTGTTTGCCTTGTTTGTGTTTGCAGGTTCGCGACAAAGAAACTCATTTGGATCAAAGGAGCGAGGGCATCCCCAAACTTGCGTTGGACATATGGTAGGCCCTAAACACACTTGTTTTCCATTATTTATAAAAGCACATTTAGAGAAAGATAATGTCTGGTTGGTTTGCTTGTCATTAGGTCTTCTTTAGATTCTAGGAAGGTCTATCTTGTCCGCAAGATCGATTCATTCCGTGTGACACTTTGTATCTTCCCTCTTGTTTTATTTTTCTTTTCCTTCTTTGTAGCTTCTTCTTCTTCTTCACCATCTTAACATCTTGCATAAGTAATTTTCGAAGGAAAATGACCAATTTCACCACAATTAAAACCTTTCAAATGAAGCTTATCTTTGTACTTGCGAGTTCTGTTCTTTAGCTTCCTCCCAAAGATGGCTATTTCTTCATCTGAAATGTATCTACAACTACCACTGTAGCTTAACATTGGTTGCTACTTGTTCTTTCTCATTTTCTTAAATTCCTTGAAAGTTTCTTCTCTTTTGGATGGAATTTCCTATTCTATACTCATTTCATAAGTTGTAAGTATTCCATGTATCTCATCCATGCTCAACGTCGCTAGATCTGATCTCTCTTCTAGAGCTGGGACCTTAGATTCAAATCTCATCGAAATAGATATTAGTACATTTCAAAAAATCACTTTGTTGTATATTGGTTCTCCCAATATTTCCATGAAATTTACTATTTCATTTACATATGGAAATTAGGATGCAATATTTTTGTCTTCCCTCATTTTTTAGTTGCTCAAATTATCCTCTAAAGGTTTGAAGCATAGCCTCTTTCAATTTCTTATCTCCTTCATATATGTTTTGAAGAGTGTCCCAAACATATTTTGCAAATTTTCAGAAACTAATCTTTCCATGCCACTTACAATAACAATTTTTGCTTTTGCATTACTTTAATAAATTTTCTTACAAACATCACCTATTGGAGAAGAAGGAGGTTTAGTGTATCCACTTTCTATAGAGTGTCAGACATCAAATCACTGTACTTGCACAAATCTCTTCATCCTTTCACTGTAAAATATGTAGTTCTATTTGTCAAACAATGGAGTTCCTTTTCTGGTGCAATCCATTATCTTCCCTCCAAATGGTTAGACTATTGTGAAGTAACATGCTCTGATTCAAGTATTTGAAATTGTTATGCAACCAGCTCACAAAATAAAAGAAAAGATAAATCAAGAACTTGAGAAATATAATCTTTGGGAGGGGGAAACCTTCTTTAAATTACATAAATGAACAATTGTCGAATGTTACAAATGAAAGTACCTCCTTTGTTATTCACTCTATGCTAAAGTACCTGGTTAATAAGCCTGTGTTGGGGGGGCGAATCTGCAAATGGCTCTTATTGTTCCAAGATTGCGATTTTG
Source organism: Pinus taeda (assembly GCA_000404065.3). NCBI lineage: Eukaryota > Viridiplantae > Streptophyta > Pinopsida > Pinales > Pinaceae > Pinus > Pinus taeda. The sequence goes on along the minus strand of APFE030696405.1, from coordinate 97,022 downwards.
AAGTTGTTGTGAAGCCTGGATGATTGAATGCAGGACCAGACCATTTGTCGTGCATCGAAAAAGGGGGGGAACCTACTAACTTGGAAGAATGATTGCCTAACGCACAGTTATTTGTAGTGCATGTCATGGATGGTCATTTCCAAGATATAATGCACTTCCTAACAACAAGAACTGCACGAAAAAGATACTCTATCCAATAAAAGAAGGAATTAGGGGTGCGTGCAGCATATTTCTCTATCATTGCTAGGCATCTATAAAAGATGGGGACTGGCGAGATACTGTGAAGTTATGTACCTCAGTTTGAATGAAGCATCACCCTCGTGGAAGCTCATAGGGGCACTGCGGGAGGACATTATGCAAGGATAGCAATTGCACAAAATATTCTACACACCAGGTTGTGGTCGCCAACCCTTCATCAGGATTCAAAATCATATTGCAAAGCGTGTAATGTATGCGAAAGAATAGGGAGGCCATTGCATAGGAATGAAATGCGAAGCATCAAATGAAATTGCAACCCTTTGGAAAGTGGGCAATAGATTTTGTAGGACCCATTCAGCCCCAAGGGAAGACAAGAGCGAGGTACATTATCACTGCAATAGAATATTTGACCCGTTGGGTAGAAGTGCAGAAGGTGAATGGTTGCACAGGTGAAATTGCCACGAAGTTTCTATTTGAACATGTACTAACACAATTTGGATGTCCAAGGATCTTGATGGGTGATCGCGGTATGCACTTCCTGAATAAGACGATCAACACACTAACAGACGAGTTTTAGGTCTATCACCAGAAGAGAAAACCTTATCACCCATAGGCTAACAAGACCTTGGAGGCATTCAACAAAGTCCTTGACTGACCAAGGTTTGCAATGCTCAGCGTAGTGATTGGGACCTATGCATACCTGCAGTATTGTGGGCTTATCAGACAACATGCAAAAAGCTAACAGGACAAACCCCTTTTAGGCTTGTCTATGGTGTGGAAGTCGCAATGGCTATGGAATACATCGTGCCTAGTCTGCGCATAGCAGCAGTCACATGTATGATGGATTTGGGAGCCCTGGAAGAAAGGCTCACACAACTAGATGAGCTCGAAGAAGAAATATTTTTGGTTGGATTTCATCAACAGGTTCAACAACGGTGCAGAAAAGCGTGGCATGACTGACATATTAAGTTGTGCACCTTTAAGGTGAATGACTTGGTGTTGTTGTATGATAGTAATTTTGATAAATTTATAGGGAAATTCAGAATGCATTGACTAGCGCCCTATGTTATTAACAAGATTACCGATGGTGGCATGGTCTAGTAGGTTAAGTTAAATGGAGAACCCTTCCCAAGAAAGGTGAATGGCAGTCGATTGAAGCCATACACCAACGGTCCGACCATGTAACTAAATGAAAGTAGCATAGTATCAATGCTTCAGGCAACTAAGAGGAGGCGCAGGGCTATAAACTACACTGCCCGGGTTAGGGAGCTACATGATTTCAGGACTACACGAAGTAGCGAAGTGTCACAGGGTCCGCGATAGCATCAAGGCAGCTGCACTACTCACGGAAATAGCACGTAGGTCCACTAGAAAGTGATTGTTAAAGTCACTATTCATGATTTGATGGTTAGATTATGGCCAAATCGAGTGGGTGGCAGGCATTTAAGAAAAAAAAATATGGATTAGATTCTTGGAAATTTGTCGCTAATCTAGCATCAATGGGTCGAATGTGGGAAAAACAGTTGGATTTGAATTCAAAAAGCCCTGTAAATCACAGGTGGCTATCCAGCAAAAAATACTTGGCATTTTGAAAATTTAGTTGTTGTGCTATCAGGTGTGTATGGACCTTGCAAATTTTGAGGCATTGAGAGCAAGTTCAACATTTGAGAGATTGCTGAAGAAAACGCATGACCTCCAAAATAGAATGATGTCGACATGCAAGGAAGCTGCGCAGGAAACTGTGGTAGTAGAAGCTGCCCCAGAGAGTGCTATAATAATAGTTGAAGTCCCTAAATGACACAGAAAACTAAGACCAAGGAAGGATAAGCAGGCTATGATCCTGGTGCGCGTCTCACCAAGAAACCCACAAAGGACCAATCTCACTTTGTAGGAAAAGGGGATGGCCATTAATCTAGAGGCAAACAAGGAAGAATCTGAAGAAATCCTGGTGGATGAGGAGGATGTGGAGATGGAAGTTGAAACCCAGGGTGTGGACCGTACGACCAGGTTACCAGAATATGTTCCTCCGCATAAGGGCAAAGTCAAGGTGCCGAAGGACATAGACAACAACAAGAGCTCCCTACAAACTCTATTGCTCTTGGATGACATTGTTTTTGAGAGGCTGAACTTAGGATAGGTTCCTATACTAAAGTTTGAATACTAGGACCTCATAGATCATGAGAAATTCCCACATTTAGCGACTGAGTAGCTAATGCATCAACAGATTGACACAACCACTGGAAAAATTGAATTGGAGCTACGAACATGGCTCAAGGGTGTAGAGAAAGCCAGGTTTCTCAACCTGCTCTAGGTGTCGCATTACCATTGTGCCCCACTGATTGTCTTCGTCATCATGTAGCTAGTCTACTAGGTTCATGATGGGTGTTTGTGGTTGGAGGATCCCATTCCTATCACTGACCACTTGATTCATCGAATCACATGTTTTCCTTACTTAGGGGAGGATCCAGCTAATATATCAGAAGGAAAAGGTGGTGTGTTGGCCCTCTCAAAAGCTATGAAGAAGAAATTCAAGTTGGAGAAGAATAAGCGGGTATATGCCATCTCCAGCATTAACAACCATGCAGTCAAGGTAGAAACACAAATATTAGTAGGGAAGGTGATGCAGAAATGCCACACAGATGAGGTTCTTGCACATGTGATTAGACCAGTGGCCCAATGCGCTGAAGGAGTCTAGTTCAACTGGGTGATCTATCTATGCGGTGAGTTCCTTACGAACTCTCGCGAGACACAGAAGCAGGGCAAGAAGTTTCACTATGCATGGCTCCTACTGTCAATCGTACTAGTGGCATCGGGGCTACCAGAAGATTCCCAATTCCCTTCGGGCGACCAAGGATGCACAACACATAAAAGAAAGCAATATTTGTTGGGTCTTGATGGAGATGAGTATTCGGATGGGGATCAATCGCAAGTCATGATTGCCACCCATAGTATACACTATTTTGTAGAGCTTTACAGAGTTCAAAGTGGATTTCCACCATGTATTTATGAGGTAGTGAAAGGACCCCGTGAAGACATGGCATAACATACCATATCTAGTGACTAATGATGTTATCTTTGCAATCCTGAAGTCTTTGCCACCGGAGTGGCGCACTCCAGCAGGCTCCGCGGTGGTAACGAACAAGTCCATCATGCAACATAGAAAGGAAGAAACAAAGCTCTGAATGGTGCAGTTAGCTGAGAAGCACAAAAAGGATGAAGTGGAGGCTAAGGCCTAGGTAGCGAGCGATGCTGCAAAATTGGCCAAACAGTAGAGGACAGGAGGAAGAAGAAATAGAGGAGCCAACAGAACAAGGTGGCATGGACCGACAGATGACATCCACCCAACTCAAGCATTAGTGCCTACAAGATAAGAGAGTGCCATGAAAGAAAACCAAGGCGTCAAAGACATCCTTCGACCCAAACACCCTCACTAAGGGGGATTTGCACGATATTGGAGAAACAGTGACGAATGTCACCGTGGAGGCCCTCCAACAGTTCGAAGAGAAGTAGCAATTGGTATTAAGGGCTCTCTAGACAGAGCTATAGGAGTTGTAGTCTTGCACCTCACAAGCTAGCAAAATGTCCACCAGCCTCGCGATCGGCACTTTAACTACCGTAGAGATGTTGTGCATAAGGGTGAACAATGCGATAGTGATATCAGATGGGGCACGTACTATAGAAAATGAGGCCGACAAGCCCATGGTTAGCAGTCTGAAAAGGGTGGGATTGAATATGGTCATGATCCCTTGAGAAACGCTCTACCTCTTATAGGATGGAGTCACCATGGAACTTAGGGCTCAGGAGAGTCATGCTCTGCAGGTGATGAGTGAGCAATACATCAATATTGAGTAGTTGGGCCTGTAGTGCAACAAGGCAATAGAACAAAATAAGCAGATCATGCAGGTAGTTGAGGAAGCCTATTGAATGGTATCAAAGTTGGGAACTTAGGCAGAAGAACTGGTTTAGGTGCACGTCGCAAGTTGGCCACAGGGGTGCATGATGCTCAAACAGAGATGGCCAGGATTTAGCTGGAGCTGAACCTACAGATCATAGAATTACAGTTGTGGGCTCAACCTTCAACTCCACCTAAAGTTAAGGAACAACATACCACCACTATTACCATAGCAATAGCGGCATTCAACAGTGCAGTAGCAGACTGCACATGAGTTTTTGAAGAATCATTTGAGGTCCTGACCACCCTACAGGAGGACCCCAAATGTAGAGTGCCTGGATACAGAGGTGCGCAAGCTACAAAAATATATGACGAGGTTAAAGGGACCACACAAATGGTCGCCCTTACACAGAGGCTTGCACGGATGTAGGAAGCAAAGGTGCTTAAGGAACACGTGGATGTTGCTCGGCACAAAGAACCGGTCCTAAAAGTGTGCCTACAGTCATGGATAGATGAGGCATATATGATGACAACTTCCATTGAAGGAAATCTCATGACACTACAGGCAACTCAACAAAAGATTTAGGGTAGCAGTTCAGTGATAGTTGCCAAGCAGGGAGTGGAAGAAGTCCAGTTTGTGGTGGCTCTATGCACTACCAAGGTTGTGGTCATCCAAATGGAGCTAGGAGGTCTTTGCGCTAAGATCTCTGTGCTTGCAAAGTGAGTCAAGGGAAAGTCACGATGTTTGTGTTGGGGGCTTATTGGGCACAGGATCCCCCAAGGATATTTTTGGGGCTAAAAGCCCATATTTTGCTCAAATTTTGTAATCCAAATGTAAATACTGTACAATTTGTGGTCACAGAGCGTGTAGGTGTTAAAGATTCATAAGGTTGTCCACCCTTATTTTTGAAATGTAATGTCAGCTATAAAATATCTACCCTTGGTCTGCGGACCATGGGATTGTATGAATATATCTAATCTCCAATTAATTAGAATAGTCAGCCAAACAAATCCCTACACTACTGGCCCTTTCGACATCAGCCGAAAAAGCGCAGACCGAAGTCTCACCCGAAGTAGTATGGGGGGATGTTGGAACCAAGCTTTTGCACCTTGAGGGGGTCATAATGTTAGTTTATACGCCCTGCTCCTGCCTTCACACAGGTTGCTAAGCCTTACAGCTTATCGATCTACCCTTTATCCCACCCTTTAGTACCTTTGCAAAGGTGTACGATTAACCTTCACACATCCCTAACTAGTGGTTCAGATACTTTTGCACTCCTATGACGATGTATTGTATAGGTTCCCAATTTATCCTAAGTGTTTTACTTATTCTATCAGTCAATTACAATTATTGCTGCCTAAACTAATATTCTTACTTGTATTCAGTTAACAAATATAATCACATACATACACGCATCAAATAAACATTGTAATATAAACCCAGATCGTAACGCAATATAACCAGATGCATTAACAGAGACTAAATACACATTAATTGCAGAATACTTATCTTTATTTATATCTCTAGTTTAATACAGACTATATCCACCCTGTGCACATAGCTGCAGGGGTCTGCACACTCAGCTGCGAACTTCTATCCTAGGCCTCTATGCAGTCAACTGCAGAGCCTCCACCTATGCTAAGAACGAAAAAAACTTAGACTTTTCCACCCTTCTTCACTACTAACTACTTAGAGCTTACTTACTTAGCTCGTTTTTATCCACTCCCATGGTTTTCGGAACATGGGTAGATCTTTACAACCAACTAGACACTTTACAAAATAAGGGCGGACAACCCCTTATGACTCTTGACACCTTCGTACTCCACAAACACAAAATATGCATACTTTACAACTTTATTACAAAATTGTCCCAAAACATGGGCTTTTACCCCCAAAAATTCTCTTGGGGGAACCCGTTCCTAGCACTTCTTGTCATGACTTTTAGAAGGTTCCTTGAGTTCACTTAGCTCCTTTTCTAATGCCTCAACATCCTTCCTTTCTAATTTTACATATTTTAAGGCACTAATCAATTCTCTTTATAAATATACTTCTCCTTCAACTTCATCATCTTCATAGGCTTCCTCTTGATTATCCACCACAATGAATAACACTCTTTCTAGGTGATTTTTGTTGTCACTTTCCTTGTTAGATGAAGAAATGTCTTCTTTTGAATAGATAATTTTCTTGGATATTTTTCTTTTACTTTGTATCTTTCCTCTTGTTTTATTTTTATTTTCCTTCTTTGTAGCTTCTTCTTCTTCTTCACCATCTTAACATCTTGCATAAGTAATTTTCAAAGGAAAATGACCAATTTCACCACAATTAAAACCTTTCAAAGGAAGCTTATCTTTGTACTTGCGAGTTCCATTCTTTAGCTTCCTCCCAAAGATGGCTATTTCTTCATCTGAAACATCTCTACAAATGTCTTCATCCTTTCACTCTAAAACACATAGTTCCATCTGTCAAATAATGGAGTTCCTTTCTTGGTGCATTCCATTATCTTTCCTCCAACGTTTAGACTATTGTGAAGTAACATGCTTTGATTCAATTGTTTGAAATTGTTATGCAACCAGCTCACAAAATAGAAGAAAATATAAATCAACGACTTGAGAAATATCCTCTTTGGGGGGGAAACCTCCTTTATATTACATAAATGAACAGTTATTGGAAATTACAAATGAAAATACCTCCTTTTTATGTATAGGAATCTAAGGGGTCACAATATAATCATAGCCTACATAAAAATAATAATGTAAGGGCACAACAATAACAATATGAGGGCTACATGGGCACAACAATAGAAATAACGGTTACATTAACAATAACAATAAGGGGACTACACTAGTATTATAGGGATCTAATATGCCCCTCCTTCAAAAGAAGGGTTTTCCTAAACGCTTGAGTATTTTTGGATGCTTCCATATAAAATTCTCATCCTCCCGTGTGGAATCTTCAGCGAGTAACTTCTTCCACTTAATGAGATATTCTGAAATTAATCGATTTTGTAACTATCGTATTCTCATTTTCATGACTTCTTTAGGATCTAATATGATTATTTCTTCTTCGTCAAGTTTTGACAATATTGTTTGATTTAGGAGCTTATTACTGATAAACTTCTTTAAGCATGAAACATGGAAAATTGGTTGTACTCAGGAAGATGCAGGTAGATCCAATTTGTTTGCCATAGTACCAATTTTTTGTAGCACCTTATAAGGAAGATAGTACTTGGGTGATAATTTATTATCCTTCTTATCTTACTTGTGGGACATTTGTTTGTATGGTTGTAGTTGTAAAAATATCAAATTGCCTACGTCAAAACTTATTTCATTGTGATGTTGATTTTCCTATTGTTTCATTCGATTTTGGACTAGAGTGACGTTATCCTTTAAGAGTTGGATAACTTATTGGTGATGCTTGATGTGATCTTTCACTGCCTGAAACTTAAAAGTTTCTCCTAAAGATGTGCGATGGACGGTGGATGATATCCATAAAGTGCCATAAATGGGGTCATTTTTGTTTTACTATGGAAGTAAATGTTATACCACCATTTAGACAAAGGTAAACCACTCAATGCATTATGTTTGTTTATCAGATACAAAGAAACAAAGATATCCTTCCAAACATTTTTTCACTATCTCAGTTTGTCAGTTAGATTGACGATGATAATATGAGCTATGAGCTAATTGAGTACCAATACAAGAAAATAATTCCATCCAAAAATTATCAGTGAAAATGGGATCTTATCAGTGAAAATTTCCATGTATCTTTTGAATTGTTTCCATAAATCCAATAGCAACTGTACTACCTGTAAAATGATGAGATAATGCACAAACATGTGTGTACATGGTAAGTCTATCGACTACCACCATGATAACACTCTTTCCTTCACACCTTGGTAAACCTTTGATAAAATTCATTAATACCTCCTCCCAGTCTTGACTTGGAATGGATAAAGTTTGTAATAGAATCGAGATCTTAATTGTCTCAAATTTATTTTGTTGGCAAACCAAACACTTTTCCACAAAATTATGAATATCATATTTAAATCCATCCCAAAAAATTCTTTCTTTACCATGTGGTAAGCTTTTAAAAATCCCAAGTTCCATTCTAAGGGGGAGATGTGCAATTCCAAATTAATCTTCTACTTTAGTTGGGAATTATTGCAGAGATAACTTATCTTTATATCGTAATGAATCATTTTTCCATAGAAATGTATTAGATGTATTGGGATCTTGCTACAAATTTTGAATGAGTGTCCAAACCTCTTCTTCATTCTTCAATTCATCCCTTGTTTCAATTATCCAATCAGGTTGGATAATAGAAATGGCACAGAGTAATGCTTCCACATCCCCATCGTTCTTGAGACTACATATACAACAACATTTTTCTTCTATTTTTCGTAGATGATTTCAAAGTGATAACCCAACACCTTTGTGGCCCATTTTTGTTTCTGTTCTAAAGATAATATTTGTTCCAAAATTTATTTAAGACTATAGTGATTTGTTTTTACCTTGAAGTTCCTTCCCATTAGGGAAGGTCACCATTGCTTTAGTGCATGTGGTATTGCTAACATTTCCTTCTCATAAATAGTTTTTGTACATAATTTCCCTTGATTGGATGACTTTCAAAAGCAATATATCTTCCTTTTTGCATTAAAACACAACTAATTTCATTTCCTGAGGCATCATAGTTGAAAAATCTAGGACATCAAGGTTAAGTGATATCTCTTCTATTGATAACTACTTGTGAATGTTTTTTACTTCTTAGATTACAATCTCATTTTACTTATATTATTATATTGTTATTCTTCATCAAATAACTACCAATGCATAAACCATGAAGAGATAAGAGACATAGAATATAAGCTATCAACGATGTCCAAAACCATTCCTACTCGAGAGGAAAACCCGTAAAAATTATTCTTCTTATAGAGACATCAATTGACAAATACCAAGACCAATACCCTTGACCTATTTTCCACTCCAAGGCCAAGACACAAAAATTATTAGATTTACCCTTTCCTTCTTTGAGTCTTTTATCACTCAGAATTTCCTCAAGGTTATAGAAATAAATTTCCGAGGTGACCACAAACCAATCTTTTAGACTCGAGTTCTAGCCAACTTAAGTCCAAAGAGGGCTCTCTCTTTATGATTTGGCTTTGCTTATGGGATATTACGCTAGTTATGAAAGCTTGGGAAGTTTTGATTTTGTTTGGTGGTGGAATTCAGGAGAAGATGGATAGAAAAAGGTATTTCAGGCCATTGGGCTATGGAGTCAATTGAAGATGGCTTAACTCGATCAGGCTAATTTAACAAAGGAGAATTTCACAGGGAAAGATAGCTAAACAAGAGACAAATGATAGCTTAAAAGGGTGAAATGGTCTTGAAAAGGAAGGTAAATTAAGAATCCTTCAACAAAGTTCAAGATTAAAGAAAGTGGGTGATCATTAACAAAAGGCAATTAAGAATTCTTTGTTAAATGGACACAATGATAAACTAAAAAGCAGGGAGTAATTAAGAATTCCCTACCTATGATAGCTTGGAAGAAAGCATTAAGAATATAAATGATTTTAAAGACAGAATGCAGTAAAGCTCTTTCTGAAATATACTTTTTCATTTATCATTTACATATGGAACACATATGAATATTTAAACAAGAAAACTGTAAAAACATAAGATATAGAATACTTATTTGTTTCTCATTTGACACAGGAATCCTGTAAAAGTCCTTTAATATATTACTTTGTCCAGCTAGCCATACAATAGTTGTTCAATAGCACTTCTATTCCAAAATAAAGAGTCTACAAAAATGTCTAAGAATCCACCCCAAAATACTTCAAATGAAGAAATATTTATACTAATTGTAAACTGAAATATCTTGAAAAAATATCAAGATTGCTTTTACAAATATCTCCAACTGTTTACATTAATAGAACTTAAATAAAGGACATTAAAAAATAATGAATCTATTTGGCACTATTTCTATGGATTTATGGTGACAAAGAAGAGCGAATTTGATAGCAACTCTTAGTTGATGATGAGGCATCCCAGTCGCTAACTGCATCCTTCCTTTGTGCATTCTGGTCCACAAATTATGCAAACTTAGGGTCCAATTATACGCTTGTATATCTCAATCCGTGATAGATATGTAAAACCGGAAAGAGGTTATTGTAGAAAACAATGTTTTTAAGATAAACCTCTCTTAGTTTCCAAAAATTAAGCTCCAACTGTTCACAATATGCTCTGCACAAGAATGTCAAAAACATGACTTTGCACAGACTGAACAATAGGCTATGAATACATGCACTTATCTCCTTTTTGGTAATACCTATGTAATAAATGAGAGAGTGATTTGTAGATTGGCCTGTTAGGAACAAACAAGCCCTCCAGTTTCACAAAATATTTCTTGGATTGGCCACAATATTTTCTGCAAAACTATGACTTAAACAGGAAATTTCTAAAGAATGTACCATTTATGCTCTGATTTCATCTTTTAACCTTAAATTCCTTTCAACTGTTTTTCACTTTTACTTTGGATAACATTCATTGTAGCTAGTGAAAGTGTTTTCATCTTTGTTTAACCCTTAATGTCTTCATGTTTACTTTTACTTTTTACTGATTACTTTTTTATTTTTACCACTCTGTTTTTCATCTGTCTTCACTTTGACATGAATTTATATGCTCTATTTTGTAATTGTCTTCCCTACTATTTATCTTCATGCTAGATGATTTACTTGACTTTGTCTTCAATTTGATACTCTTTCACCATGATACACTTTGACTATTATTTACTATGTCCTTTTATCTTCCATCTCTATTTGAATAGATTTGATAACAATCTCGAAGTAAACAGGTCTTATGGCTAGTACTAAGAGTGTTTATCCAAGGTCGCAGTGTTTTGATTACCTATTATGGAGCGTCTGGTAATGGTGTACTAGTTGACTTGGAAGCACACCATGGATTAGAGTGGCATTGGGCAACAACTTTCAAGGTGGTGGATGGTTTTGGGTACGAGTTGGTCATTTTCTACGTATTGGTTCCATGCATGAAAGTTTCAGACTAAGGACGAAAAATGGATTAACTTTGTTTTTATGCAAATTCAAAGTTTTTGGCGGGCTTTGTGACATGGACGGGTTACATTAGCTGGGGTGACTTTACATTTTGTCATTAGCGGGAGGCGGTAAGCGGGTTTCATCACATTGCTTATGGAGGGTAAGTGGCATTTGGGGGGAGCCACGTGATTCCATACATTGCTCGACACGTAGCATCAACACTGTTCACAAAACCACTCACATCACGCACTAAAGGTCAAGCTAAAGGCCCACGTGATATGAGCGAGGGCCATCGGATCTAAAGGGTCTGATCGGATGGTAGTCGGGGCAATGACATGACTGATGTATAACAGGGGCGAGCCTCATATTAATTAAAAGACTTAATCATATATGGGGCGATCTGATTGGTCACTGACTTATTAATTGGTCATGATGACTTAATTATCTCTCATTAACATGGCGAGGATGTCGGTTTCTTAATTAACTACAAGTTAGATAATTAATCCTGTTTATTATTTGATTTACGGTTATATTTAACCATTGGGGCGGGATATGTAAAAATTTGGGGTTTTGTATAATATAATAATACAGGCATGGGTAATATTGTTTTATTCAGAAATTACATAATAGTAACATTAGTAGTTAATATGACTATGGAATATGAAGTGCGCTAAGAAAATGTTTCCAAAAGAATTTCATCATATAACATTACTTAGGTTAATAATATATGAGGGTTTCATGTAGATAGAATGCTTTTAATTTTCCTAAGTAAAATAGGATTTTACTTAGGAAAAGATTTATAAAGGGAATGGATGACTTTATGAAGGGGTTTTAAGTACTTTAGGTATTTCAAATTATTGGGTTGAGGGTCCAGTCCTTCCAAAAGTCAAGGAAATGCTCTGAGCTCCTCTAACTTTGGCAATTACCTTTAGCACTTAGGGAATTAGTGAAAATTTTAGGGGAAATGAGTAGGGAGATTAATTATTTTTTACTTTGAGTGTTGATGTGCTTTCCATGTGATACATGCCTTGTCCAAGTGATGAAAGAAAAAGATTTAAGCATTAAACTCAACCATTCATCACACATTTATTCTTCAACCATCATCTACTTACCCTACCTACTTAACCTAGCATTTTTACTTCTTTATTAGGGTGCACTTAATTGACAAACCCTTTTCAACTTTTTTTTCTTTTACATGGTGATATCTATCTCAATCTAACCTTATTACATCCAAGGGCTCAAATTGAACTATTGAGTTCCTTTTTCACTCTACCTATCTTCTAATCTGTCAAGATTAAACTGTTTGGTCAAATCTTTATTCTCTATTTCTAAAACATGGAATAACCAAGATTAAATTGTTTGGTTACCATGGATTATGGAATAGGTTACAAGTTGCACACAATCTTTATTATAAATAAAAGTAAATATTAGTGGCATTTAGAATTGCACACTTTCATGGTCTTTTCTTTTTGTTGGGGTTCATTTTCTTTCCGTTTTTGAACTTTTCTTTATTCTTTTTACTCTTTTATTCTTTTTCTAGGGCATACCCTCTTTACATTTTTTAATTTTTTTTTTTTTTACAAATATGGAAAACATTTGCAGCAAGAAAAGGCATGTACATATTTAGAGCTAAACCCATTCAATCATGACATATGACACTTATTAGTATAGGAACCTAATAGTGGCTTCACTTGGGAATGGAATTTCCTTGTGAAATGTGAAAAATATCGTCGACCAGTAGCCTGATCCATTGGGCCAATCCCACACATGTGTATGCTCTGTTGTATAATATTTTGACTGAAAATCTTGAACTGAAATTGTGGCCTTTTCTGCAAACTGAAATCTGATCTAACATATACTTGCTGATGGAAATTGAATTTATTCAAACTGGAATCCTAACTACTTACTCTAATCAGCTTTCTTACTGTTGTTTAGGTAAAATGAAAAAACCAATGCAACCATCAAAGCATTATATACATTGGTGAATTTCTTTTCTTGTGCTTGTTGGTGGTTAAAATTGAAATCTTGAAATCAAATATAGCTTTGTTAACCTTTGAGAAGATAAGGAAATTCCTGATCTCCATTGTTAAATCTAGAAACTGTACAAAAGGATCTTGTAAAATATATACACTTTTCTTGAACTGATTCAAACAATTGTACATCTATTGTGTATGGCCTGCATGCCATGCAACTGAAATATCACTTTTATCTTTATCACCCTGCATGTTTTCAACTGATCTTTGTGATGATATTTCTACTGATTGTAATGCCTGTCTAGTGAAACCATTACCATCTTGATTTTGAATCTAATAGTTTGTTAATGGAGAGAAATTTTGATTGCATTAATCATTCAACCTATCAGCGGTTGGATCATAAAGAACTTGGAAGGATTGTTGCAACTTATTACATATAGGTTCAGAGGGAACTTCATAGATTTATACAAGCCGCTCCTCCTTTTCTTTAAAAATTTTATACCTCCTTTCCTTTAAAAATTGAAATGATTCAAAACAAAGAGGCAAGGAATCATCTTGGGTCATTTGATCATATGTTCCAGCTTCCAAGTTTTCTTCTGTAACCTGACATTCAATGGCATTTTGGGGCTGAAAATCTAGATATGAGAAGTCTTGAACAAGGATTTTATTGCCCTCTAGATAGTTAATATCAAAACTTGTTGACATTTGATTTCTAATTGCATGATAGTTATCTTCGATAAACTAAAACAAAGAAAAACAAAATGGTAAAGTTCCTTCACTAATTTCAAAATTTTCTACACTTTCCTCCTCATTCTCATAGCTAAAATGAACAAGCTGATCACTATTTTCAAGATGTTGAACCTAAACTTACTTATTCCTCCAATTAGCTTATGATTCCTCTGTAAGGTTAATTTGGATTTGAGAAACATAATAATTATTATATTAATCAAGCTTAGGCACATCATCATAAGAATTAATGTCACCAATGTACATATTAGATCAGTAGATTGCCTCTCCACATATGGTCCTATAACTCTATCTTCAGAATTATGGTAGTTGGAATTAACAGGAATTTGTTCATGGCTGCCAACCTCTTCATTTTGTGAAACAAATGTGTCATGGTGATTTTGAACAAAAAAATCAACATTCATGGTGATCTTCTGCATCATTTCCTCTGTTTTCTTGATCAAAATGTCGAGTTTTTCCTCTTTCTCTGCTTTCAACTTTTCTCTTCTAATTTGCAGATTAGCTTCTACATCTACTGCCATGTTCTGCATCTGTTCCATTGTCGAGGGGTTTATTTCTCATAGATGAAATTCTATCTCTAAATCAAATTCTCTTGGGTAATGCAAAAGGGCTGAACCAGGGGGAGGTCTTATATTTAATGGTATTGAATAATAGGCTTGATTGAATCTGTCTGAAAATTGTTTTAATGTTTCATCTGGTTGTCTTTTTAACTGATTATATTCTTCTATGATCACAAGAAGATTGACTTTAATTATCCATCTATCAAGGAAGACTTTGAGAAACTGCTCGATATTTGAGATGCTTCCCTCAGGCATGGTTTTGAACCAACTCTTAACTTTGTCTTGCAAAGAAAGAGCAAAACACCTAATACTGATATCCTCTTCATCTACTTCAAATAAGTTAAGATAATCTTCAAAAGCTTGAATATGTTTTTGGGCAGTGATACCATTCTCTCCATCAAACCTAGGGAGGTGCTTAGGACAATCGTTAGGGAAAGCATGGAGTGTAGGAGGTAAAATGAGTGTTCTATATCTATCAAGAACTGTATGAGGTATTGTAATATGTATAGGGATTGCACAATTAGTCTTAGTTTTTTTATTCTCCCCAATTGGAAAATGATCTTCATAAGAATTGGAAGAATGTTGCTCAAATGTGTAAGGAGATTTTATATCTACATTTTTCAAAGGGAAATAATAAAAAATTGATCTAGAATCTTCTCTAAAATAAAATATACATTGAAAAAATTTATCAATGAGAAAGAACATAATGTCTTGGATAACAATCCAAGTTAAAAGCATGATATTTTCACATAGTTCTTTCAGGTTCATTTCTCCAGTGGAGATTTGATTGTGAAATTGATTTGGAGACGCCAGGTGGATGATTTTAACCTTTGTGTGTCTAATCATTGTCTACCATCATAGATCAGATCTAAACTCGTAAAACAATTTTGAGGAAAAATGGTAAATAACTTCAAATCACTGCTTTAAAATACATAAAATATTTAATTTAGTGCTTTCTCAAAGGTGTATTTTAACTGAGGATTTGTTCTTCCCCAATATGGTCGCCACTATGTTATCACTCAGAATTTTCTCAAGGTTGAAGAAAGAAATTTCTGATGTAACCACAAACCAATCTTTTAAACTCAGGTTCTAGCGAACCTAAGTCGAGAGACGGCTCTCTCTTTATGATTTAGATTTGTTTATGGGATATTATGCTAGTTATGAAAGCTTGGGGGGTTTTGATTTTGTTTGGTGGTGGAATTCTGGATCAGATGGATAGAACAAGGTATTTCAGGCCATTGGGCTACGGAGTCAACTGAAGATGGCTTAATTATATCAGGTTGATTTAACAAAGGAGAATTTCACAAGGCAAATGATAGCTTAAAATGGTGAAATGGTCTTGAAAAGGAGGAAGCGCAATTAATAATCCTTCAACAAAGTTCAAGATTAGGGAAAGTGGATGATCATTAACAAAAAGCAATTAAGAATTCTTTGTTAAATGGCCACAATAATAAACTAAAAAGCAGGGAGCAATTAAGAATTCCCTACCTATGATAGCTTGGAAGAAAACATTAAGAATATAAATGATTTTAAAGACATAATGCAATAAAGCTATTTCTGAAATATACTTTTTTGTTTATCATTTAGATATGGAACACATATGAATATTTAAACAAGAAAACTGTAAAAACATAATATATAGAATACTTATTTATTTCTCGTTTGACATAGGAATCCTGTAAAAGTCCTTTGTTTGATTACTTTGTCCAGCCAACCATACAATAGTTTATCAATAGCACTTCTATTCCAAAATAAAGAGTCTACAGAAATGTATAAGAATCCACCCCAAAATACTTTAAATGAAGAAGTATTTATACTAATTGTAAACTGAAATATCTTGAAAAAATATCAAGATTGGTTTTACAAATATCTCCAACTATTTACACTAATAGAACTTAAACAAAGGACATCCAAAACTAATGAATCTATTTGGCACTATTTCTACAAATTTATGGTGAAAAATAAGAGAAAATCGAATTTGATAGCAACTCTTAGTTGATGATGAGGTATCCCAGTCACTAACTGCATCCTTCGTTTGGGCATTCTGCCCTAGAAACTCTACAAACTTAGGGTCCATTGATATGCTTGTATCTCTCAATCTGTGATAGATATGTAAAAACTGAAAGAGGTTATTGTATACAAGAATTTTTTTGAGATACACCTCTCTTGGTTTCCCAAAATGTATCTCCAACTGTTCACAAAATGCTCTGTAAAAAGATGTCAAAAACAGGACTTTCCACAAACTGAAAAATAGGCTGTGAGGACATGCACTTATCTCCTTTTTGGTAATACCTATGAAAGTAGTCAGAGAGGTTTTTGTAGATTGGCCTGTTAGGAACAAAATATTCCTCTAGTTTCTCAAAATACTTGTTCAATTGGCCACAATAGCATCTGTAAAACTATGACTTAAATAGGAAATTTATGAAGAATGTACCATTTCTGTGCTGATTTCATCTTTTAACCTTAAACTCCTTTCAACTGTTTTTCACTTTTAAATTGGATAAAATTCATCGTAGCTAGTGAAAGTGTTTTCATATTTGTTTAACCCTTAATTTCTTCATGTTTACTTTTACTTTTTACTTTTATCGCTCTGTTTTTCATCTGTCTTCACTTTGACATGAATTTATATGCTCTATTTTGTAATTGTCTTCCTTGCTGTTTATCTTCATACTAGATGATTTACTTGACTTGGTCTTCAATATGATTGTCTTTAATCCTGATACACTTTCATTGTTCTTTACTGTGTCCTTTTACCTTCCATCTCTATTTGAATAGATTTGATAACAATCTCGGAGTAAACAGGTTTTATGACTAGTATTAAGAGTGTTCATCCAAGGCTGCGGTCTTTTGATTACCTATTATGGTAGCGTTGGGAAAAACTTTCAGGGTGGTGGATGGTTTTGGGTACAAGTTTGTCATTTTCTACGTACTGGTTGCATGCATGAGTTTTTCAGAATAAGGACAAAAAATGGGTTAACCTTGTTTTTATGCAAAGTCAAAGTTTTTGGCGGGTTTCGTGACATGGACGGGTTATGTCAGCGGGTGTGACTTGAAATTTTGTCATTAGGGGAATGCAGTAAGCGGGTTTCATCACACTGCTTATGGAGGGTAAGTGGTATTTGGGGGGAGCCACGAGATTCCATATGCTTCTCGACATGTAGCATCGGTACTGCTCACAAAATCGCTCACATCGTGTGCTGAAGGGCAGCCAAAAGGCCCGCATGATATGAGCGAGGACCGTTGGATCTAAAGGCTCCGATCAGATGGTATTATGGGCAATGACATGACTAATGTATAACAGGGGCAGTCTCGATATTAATTAAAAGTCTTAATCATATTGGGGCGATTTGATTGGTTGTTGAGTTATTAATTAGTCATGATGACTTAATTACTTCTCATTAGCATGGTGGGGAGGTTGGTTTCTTAGTTAACTACATATTAGATAATTAATCCCGTTTATTATTTGATTTATAGTTATATTTAACCATCGGGGTGGGATATGTAAAATTTGGGGTTTTGTATAATATAATAATATAGGGGTGGGTAATGTTGTTTTATTCAGGAATTACACAATAATAACATTAGTAGTTAATATGACTATGGAATACGAAGTGCGCTAAGTAGATGTTTCCGAAATCATTTCATCATATAACATTACTTAGGCCAATAATATATGAGGGTTTCATGTAGATAGAATGTATTTAATTTTCCTAAGTAAAATAGGATTTTACTTAGGAAAAGCTTTATAAAGGGAATGAATGACTTTCTGAAGGGGTGAATATTAATGAAGGGGATTTAAGTACTTTAGTTATTTCAAATTATTGGGTTGAGGGTCCGGTCCCTCCAGAAGTCAGAGAAATGCTCTGAGCCCCTCTAACTTTGGCAATTACCTTTAACACTTAGGGAATTAGTGAAAATTTTAGGGGAAATGAGTAGGGAGGTTAATTATTTTTGACTTTGAGTGTTGATGTGCCTTCCATGTGATACGTGCCTTGTCAAAGTGATGAAAGAAAAATATTTAAGAATTAAACTCAACCATTCATCACACATTTATTTTGCAACCATCATCTACTTACCCTACCTACTTAACTTAGCATTTTTACTTCTTTATTAGGGTGCACTTAGACTAACAAACCCTTTTCAACTTTTCTTTTCTTTTACATAGCAATATCTATCTAAATCTAACCTTATTACATCCAAGGGCTCAAATTGAACTGTTGAGCTCCTTTTTCACTCTACCTATCTACTGATCTGCCAAGAGTAAACTGTTTGGCTAGATCTTGATTCTCTATTTCTAAAACATGAAATTGAAAACATGGAATAACCATGATTAAATTGATTGGTTACCATGGATTGTGGCATAGGTTACAAGTTGCACACAATCTTTATTATAAATAAAAGTTAATAGTAGTGGTATTTAGACTTGCACACTTTCATGGTCTTTTCTTTTTGTTGGGGTTCATTTTCTTTCCTTTTTGACCTTTTCTTTATTCTTTTACCCTTTTATTCCTTTTCTAAGGCATACCCTCTTTACATTTTTTAATTTTTTTGATTTTTTACAAATATGGAAAACATTTGTAGCAAGCAAAGGTATGTATATATTTCAGAGCTAAACCCAATCAATCCTGATATATGACACCTATTAGTATAGGAACTTAACAGAGTCAATAATCATCGATCTGTTAATTCTTCTTTCCATCTCAACTACTCCTTAAACTTCAACTTCTGGAAATTCTTGGATTCCTTCAGAAATTCTAGCACATGTGAATCATTAAGATTATAACCTTTCTTTCCTTCGCTTTTAGGTGAAGGCTACTTCCTTGTCAACTCGTCTTGAGATACAACATTTCTTCCTCCTTGACTTGACCTTCCAATGGGACTACAATACTTCTACCTCTTCTGTAATAGAAACGGTCCTTTTTTTCTCCTCACACATGTGACATCAAAGTGACCAAATAAAAGATCCAAAATTATGCCAAAGACTTCACTCTCCTTCTTTCGCTCTTCACTGATAATTAGGATAAATTCTTCACCAAAATTTTGTCCTCAAAAATGAGGTCGAGTTGCATATGTATAATTTTTTCATATCAAATAATATGACTTGAGTGATAGTTTGTCAACATGTCTTTTGGTGGAGATCATTTATTCGATCTTGTAGCTGACTTGAGGGAGATGCTTTTTTTTGTCTTGGGGGGGCCTTCTAAGAAATTTAATGACTCATACAAAAATGTAGCATGCCCAAGAAGGGTCCTTCATATTTGACATTGACCCAAAATAACTTTTATGACTTGATGAAAAAACCTAAAGGTTCACAATGGGAACCTACTAAAATAAAATTCCTTGATCATGAAACACATGATTTAAGTATTACAAAAATAATTTTATTTTCTTCTTTACATAATTACATAAAATTACTATTACACATTTCATTATGAAGACCAAACCTAATTAAACTTTTCAACACTCCCTCTTCACTAGGGAAGTATTCATAATGGTACTTGGTCATTCTCAATTTGAAGAATTCTCATAAGAAGAGTCATATGGGTAACCGACCTATTTAGCATCATATCAATCAACATTGTTACATAGAAATTCCTTGACTAGTTTTTCTATCTCTCCACAAGATATGAGCTCAATGGTAGCGAGACCAATGATGTGTAGACACCGTCATCATTGTCTCTCTCGGAACATACACCACCAAGGATCTCAGGGTTTGTTCGAGGATGACTATTCTTATCTTGGATTCTAAGTCCTCAAATAATATTGGTCCTCTACAACTACTCTTGTCTTGGATGCCCTAACTTATCCTTAAAGAGCATCAAATGCCAAATGTTTACCCAGTTCTTATTTTGTATTCCCAAGTGAAGACAAGAATGATGTGTCTATCTATCCCTCTTAATTAGCAATCATATGTCTAATCCAATAAAGGAAATTACTCATTCCTATGAAAGGAATGTACCTAAGCTCCCTCTGGGCTTAGGAATTTTGCTTCCAAGTTTCTACCAAGTAAGAAACTTGTTTCCAATCTCCCTCTTAATTAGGGACCTACAGAAGCTCCTCGGGTAGGGATGATGGGACAAGGAGATAATTGAATAACTCCTCCTCCTGATTTAATGAACTTATTTTCAACATTTAGGAGACTTTGTGTTTGAGTCTTCTTCACGAGGCACATACCATCAATCACTTTCACCCATGAGTCAGTAATGTAATAATTTCTTTCATCAGAAAGTGATCCATCAGTTCCTATCTGGCCTTCCTTCATGGCACGATGCCTTCTTCATGTCATGTTTCCTTAAGGAAATTTCATATTACTACATGGACATCATGGGTGGAATATATCCATATATTTTCCATTAGCATCCCCACACAATCCCATCCAAATATCATTCGAAAATAAAATAATGAACATTAAATCAAGATTACCTTTGTGATGGTATTTTATCATGACATATCCCAAGCCCATCTAGATATCATTCGAAAATATATTAATGAACATTAAATCAACATTACCTTTGTGATGGTATTTTATCATGACATATTCTAGTTTGCATCAGCATCCTCCATAATATCGACACATCTGTCAAAGATATACATTGTCATGGGTTTCTTTCTTTTCCGTACTTCATCAGAGTCTACATATCTTTCTTGGAGATATCCTAGTCATATCTCTTGGTTCTCAGATGTTGATTTCCTTTTCCATGGTTACGTTTTACATGACCTCTTCCTTCCTTTCTTTTACACATTTCATTCCCGAGAACTTCCAATCAAAGTTCCTCCAATTATTGTCAACCAACTCATATTAAATATGAGGACATATTATCTACTGAATTTGAGTAACCCATGCATTCTTGCGCCTCTTCTAAGGAGGAGATCCTTACCTTTGATTATGCTTTGAATGTAGAGTATTGATCCATGTTACCTGCAACCATATGACATGACTCTACAATATCGAATGTCAGCATACGTACCTCATTTTCCTTTGTGTCACCTAGACCTTCTTCAACAACTTCCTTCATTGAAAGAACTCCAATATCTTGATATGCTTCACCTCTTATGACATCATACCATCATCCCATGAATTCCACAAGTTGGATTTATTTTATGAAACACATGCTTCCCCTCTTGATCGGTGAAGCTTTTGATGAAGATTCCATCAGCGAATCTTGAGGATCAAGAGTATTCGCATACAATAGATGTTTATGTTTGAATGATGTATGATGAACTTTGACCTGGATGACCTTTAACTTTCCATAAGTCCCACTTATTTTTCCAATGAGGTTCTATCCTTCATAGTTGATTGCCATAGATTTCAATTTCAAGCATCTTTCATGCTTCTCTATGATGATGTCATGAGCTCTTGTTTTTAATTATTTTATGATGCCATGATGCATCCCATCATTTTTCTTAGTGAATCATGATGGCCATACCTTACAACAAAATACTTAGGAAATTGAAAATAAATTAGGTGATGAAGACTATCTTAGCCATTTTAGAGATATACTACTTCCTCTTTCTTAGACTTCTTCTTTTCTATTTCCTCCACTTCTTCGGTGATATGGGCTTCTTCTCCTTCTCTTTTTCTATTGTCTTTCTTGAGATTAGGACAATCTCTCCTACAATGTCCATATTATTGACACTCATAGTATTGAATATTGGCCATGTCCCTTTTATTTTTCCAAGAACCAAACTTTCCAAATTTTCCCTTTCTTCTTGTAATTGTAGCATAAGCTTGATTCTTCTTACCCAATCCTACCTCAAATTTCAAATTTATTCTAGATTCTTCAATCTTGTAGAGTGACCATAGATCTTGGAAGGGAGTAGCTTCTTTATTCCCATAAATAATTGAAGTAAATTTACCCCACTCCTATGGTACTTCATTTAGTACAACTGTAGTCATTTCTCTATCAGACACCACTTCTCCCAGATCTTGAAGTTGACACTTGATTTCAAATATCCTCATAAAGTATGAGGCTATTCCATATTCCCTTGACATATTTAGTCTATAGAATTATTTACTTAATGATATGACTTCTCGAGCAATGCTTATGTAATACAACTCTACCAATTTATCATAGATTTGTGTTGAAGTTTCGAGTTTTGATACATATGGGATGAGGGGATCCTTGATGGATTCTATGAGAATCCTTTGAGCCCTCACTTCAAATTTCATATATCTTCCAAGTGTTTGAGCATATTCCTTTGTTGATTTGGTGATAGATCCTCTCATATATTCCATAACCTCGTTTTCAATGAGGTTCGAATCTATTCTTTTCTTCCATGCAACATAGTTTGAATCCCTAACCAATTTGTTTCTTTCCTTGAAAAAAACATTTTGAGAGATTTAGATTTGGACATAACTATACTTACTTGATAGGATGCTCCTTCTTCTTGCTTCTTCCTTGATGTTGATGATGATATAGAGGATAGAAAACTTCTTCTTGATTACGGTATTTTTCTTCAATAATGATCCTTGATCTCATATATAGGGAGATCTATTTGGATCATTTCATTGTGATGTCTTTGATGATGAAGACCAATGGTGACTTCTTGATTATGTCTTATATGGTAAGGACCTGTTGTGCCCTACAACAACCCCCCATTTCATATCATTATCCCAAAACCATAATATGAAATGGGTCCCTTTTTAAATTTTGATTTTAATTGGTATCAATTTAGTTTTATTCAAAAAGGTCCGAAAAAATAAAATAAAGCATTACCAAAAAACCTTTTCGAATAAACCAATCAAAAGCCTTAACATAAATGATTAATCTTTTGTCATTGCGATAAAGCGATCGCAAGATCGCATATCGCAATGACAAAGGGGAAATAACTTAAGGACCTATTGGTTTTCTCCGATGCGAAATCGCTGTCGGGTATCGGCGATAAATGAATTGGCGCAATTAAAGCTGCCTTTTTCTCCGATGCGATGCGATATTGCTATCGGGTATCGGCGATAATAAATTGGTGCAATTAAAACTCCTTTTGTGCTCCCGATGCGATGCGATATCGCTATCGGCGATCGGCAATCAACTATGCATGCTTTTAAACTGCCCCACTCGCTACTCCCGGCGCGATGCGATATCGCTATCGGCGACTGGGGATTCCAAATGGAACCAATATAATGATTTATGATTTCCCCTGACGCACGATTGCGATAAAGCCAAAAAGCGCAGATTTCAAAGGAAATCTTAAAGCGGGTTTAATATGATTTATTTGCATTTAAGGCCTTATCTTTTGAAGAGCCACTCATCCGCGCTCAACCGCCAAAACACCCAAGGCACGCTTCAAATAAATCATTTGACCATTAATCGAATTGACGGGCATTGATAGGATTGACAGGTCTTAACGACCATTTAATGAAAGAGTAAGCATGAGATATTTTTACAGATTTTATTCGAGGCCACCTTAAGACAATCGTTCGCCATGCATTCATTGATATATATCTCAGTCATATTCGATTTATGCTATCATTTTCTGTATTAACTCCATTATCATCTCTGTGCAGAATTCTTCCGAAGTACCAGATTTAAGCAGAATGGGGAAGAAGTCCAAGAAAACCACAATGGCTTCCGCTTCGTCGGCCACAGGGCAACCTGCTGTTGATGAAAGCACTAAAAGGAAAGGGCTAATATCGGACACTACATGCCTAGGACTTGTCAGAACTACTTGGCAAGGCACCTATAATCTGATCGAAGCCGAAGAGCCAAGGGTGACAACAATACAAGTCTCAGCTGACAGCACTAGCAAATCCGAGGCTAATCTAAGCGATTTAGCCAACTCTTTCCTTCATCGAATAGCGTCTCGAGAGCAAATCCTCCCATATACAGATGTGGTTAGATGGGCGATTTAGGAAATCCTGATTACTGATAGAACTTTCAGCACCATAGATGGGAGAATGTTCGGTTCCTTTCGAGCCAAGGATTTAAGACAAATGTATCATTTTCCGGAGGCAGAGAAGAAATATAACACGGCATTCCTGGAGAAATTCCGAGCTGAGAATGAGACTGAATCCGAACCCATTCGAGGTTGGAGAAAAAATCCAACAAAGCACAAGCACCAATCTTCGGGTAAGTACTCAGGCAATTCTCTATGCTCTCCTTATTGCTATGCTGGGATAATGATGTGCAGATTGTGGGGATTACATGATTCCGCCAATTTCACCATAGAAATGGTCCCCTTAATGGAGGCGGCATTTAGTGGTGAAATAATGGATTGGAAAGATATATTGTCCGATAAGTTAGCATCCACAATTCTTGATTTCAGATTCATGTCCCGCGTCACTGAAAGGTTCATTCCCCCATTTTACTACAGTGCCTATGTATTAGATGTCTTCTGTTTTAATTCTGAATTTCCTGTGCTCGGATGGAGGTGGATGTCGCAAGACTCCGCACCCGTCCACATATACCATCAAAAGTTGTGGAATACCAACTAGAAACACCATTTGTATCAAATCTGCAACGGTTTCATGTTGCCCATTCATTATTCTATTTTCAATAAGCTTGTCCCTAAGATTTCCTACCAAGCAGGGCTTGATTTAACTTCCATAGGGAGTTGGTTCGGGGAGGAAATGTTCAGTTATATCAGAGTTTTTGGCAGTCAAGCCAAGCCCCATGTTCTTCCTCTATAAATCCCTGATAAACTACTAGCCAGGGAAATAGCCTATCAGATCATCACCGATGGGGTTACACAAACTCTGAAGAAAGCTAAGAAGCACGTCTGGCCCTCTTTTCCTTTAAGAATTGGTATCTACACTCTGCATGATTTCAAACATGCACAGAAAGAAGTTGAGAAAATAAATTCACTAACCCTAGCAACTCTACTGAGCAGGCGATTCGATCCAAACAAAGTCGCCTATAATGCACTCGAACAGGCCAAATTGACCAAGTTCGAGCATAAAGAAGATAGATTTGTGTACTTGCTCGCATCGGCCGAATCAATGTATCAAGTCAAATCGCTCGCCATAATTGAATACAAAGATGAAGGGCTAGTTGAATTCAAAAGACTTAGAGAGCAGAGGTTGCAAACTCTGCCTCTAGACCTGTTAGCGACGACTCCAACAACGAAATCAAGCGAGCCTGAGCAGTGACTTGATAAGGAACCTCCTATTGCATCAAAGAAATAGGAGGAAGTGCATGGGCAAAGACAAGAAGAGACCCAGGCGAAAGAGCAAGAACATAGCAGTTTAAATGTAAATAAAGATACACAGATTGATCTGAAATTGCTCCAGGAATGGCAGCAATTTAATTCGATTATCGGCAATCTAGAATGCTCTAAAGATGAAGAGACTTCAAAAGAAGTCAATACATAAGAGGCGACTTTGAAGCAGGTTTCAAGTGAAACCAACACCCACCCAATCAAAAGAAACGGAAATAATCCCAAAGGATCCTTCTGGCGAAGCCATTTTGCAGATTGAAGAGATTCCTCCCTTGGATGTCTTCTATATCCCAAGGCATAAAGCTATAGTGAAACGATAGAGGAAGAGGAGAAGGACTGATCAACCTTCTTTATTCCCAGAACAAACAATAACGGGCAATGTGCTATGGAAAGAAGAGTTTGACCCCTCTCATGATTTGACAAAGCTATCGCAATATGCTAGAGCTTATTCGACAACGACAATAGACAAAGCATCGGAGGTGAGTAGTTTATTGAAGACAAAAGATCAGGATATTTTTTCGCTACAGGCACAATTATCGGAAGTGCAACAAGAGGAAGAGCAGGCAGAACAACAATTTCTAGTACAACAACAAATAAACAGTCAGCTGACTAAACAATTGCAGGAGGAAAAACAGAGGATTGACGAAAGCACAGTCCAAAAGCAAAAGGAGCTATCAGAGGCATTGGTGCAACTAAGAGCATCAACTGAGCAAACGCTGAAATCCAAAGATGAGCAGATTGCTCAATTATCAACTCAACTTGAGCAAACAAAGAAGCTCCCCCAGATAAATGAGTTTAAATCAGAGGCATTTCAATTAAACAAAGGATTGATAAATCAGATGAAGC
This sequence comes from Pinus taeda, assembly GCA_000404065.3. Lineage (NCBI taxonomy): Eukaryota > Viridiplantae > Streptophyta > Pinopsida > Pinales > Pinaceae > Pinus > Pinus taeda. The sequence continues at coordinate 70,600 of APFE030696405.1, read as the reverse complement.
TTTTGTGTCAGCAAATCACCCAGGCAGAACCATTGTGCGACTTAGTGGCATCCATAAGTGAAAAAAGTAGAAAAGGCAAGGACAGATTTGGATCAAGCCGAAGAAACATTGACAAATTTTCTAGAATGGCAAGATTCCGATCAGGGACAGGCAGTAACCTACAAAGAATCCTAGAATCGCACAAAGAAATATTATTTACAGAATGGCAATCTCAGTTAATGAAGGCAGAAAGAGCGACTTTAAGATGCAAGACAACCACTAGTAATCTGGTTGAATTGGTTAATAATACTCTTTATTGTCCTAACATGATTTCTCAATGTACTCTAGGCCAATAACACAACGGAGATGTTGGAGCAGTCATGTTACCCAGAGCTGGAGAAAAATGGAAAGGTTAATTGCGGGAATCAACAGTTTGACATGGGATGCCTATTGGTTCTTTTTAGTGAAGCCGCACAGCCAGAGAGCCGCCCTCAAATGCCTCACAGATGCAATCGGGTATATTATCCCCGATATTCAGGATGCCAACTTTGCTGCCCAACTCAGTTCACGTCTCAACAGACCACCCGAAGTGGAGCCAATGCTTGCAATAAGCCAACTCAGGTTTAAAGGCAAACAACCTGAGTCATGATTCACATCGCCGACTTCCATATCACTCCCAAGAAGATAGATAATATTAATTGATGCCAATTAAGTAGGATTTTGTTTTCATAGATTTTTTTAGTTTAGCAGTATTTATAGACCCTTTCATGCATTTAGAAAGGGTCGTAAAGTTTTGTATATCACTTAAACCCTGAAGTTGCACTATTGTACTTCAGGGATATTGTTTTATGAAACTGGACCAATCATTCTGATTTTGATAAGTAAAGTTTTTATACAAATGTGCACTACTGTCTTTGTTTGAAAGCATTTCTACGCTGAAGGAAGAATCTCAAATAGCGATTGATATTGGGATTGATTAGCAACTCATATGGTACTATTATCTATGTCTGTACTCATTCTTGTTATATGAATTGTCATTTGATCGCTTTTTCTATTATCGCATATATATATGTGTTTTAACAGCATCCTTTATGCGTTCCACTATTGGCTGTTTATAGTATGCTTTTCTTCCAATCATGTATGTATCGATGATATAAATGATAAATGCAGTAATATTGTGTTAAATCACTTTGTTTAACTATTTAGATGAAGTAATCTTTGAATGAATGAATATCTATGTTTATTTTACATAGTCATCTACATGCCTGTCGATAGACAAGGATTATTAAATGCTGCATTTACAAAGAATAATTGTTCCCGGGATTAGTATTAGTTTTCTTATTTTGTTGATAGATTAAGTTATTCGCCTACCATTATAACAAACAACCCTTCACTCATCCACCCCTTTTATTCATTATTGGGAAACTGGTCCCATTATATCCAGTCGGAGCCACCATCCCAAACAGAAAAGGAGTTGTACTAAGGTCCGGACCGGGTGGTTATCCCCCAATGTTGTTGCAGCGATTTTCGAGGAATCAACATTTCTGGCGCTAGAAGGAGGGCCTCCGCTATGAATGGCGAGTAAGCCAAAAACTACAGACCATTCAAAGAGTAACTCACCCTCCGCCTCTCCTCGGACCTCTCGTTTGCATCCTGAATCATTAGTATCCAGACAAGACGAGGAAGAATCAACCACTACTACTCAACTTCATCATACTTCAGAACACTTAAGTCTGGAGTCCCCTGAAGTTCAATCTATCATCCAGAAACTTCAAGGCTTCTCGATTTCACCTCCTAGATCTGAAGTATCACAAGGCAGTCAGACTTCGCAATTCCACTTACCTCCTCACCTTACCAGACTTCAAAGAGAAAAACTAGGTATCGAACCACCTGAGTTTCCTTTGCTTGAAAGGAAAAGGATTAAAAAGAACGCTGAAGGTTCTGGTAGTGAAACCTTTTCTCCATCATCTTCCATTTCATCATCACCTGTGCGAAGTCAAACACCCACTTCACCACTACATATTGTTGTTCACCAAGGGACTTCATCTCCAACATCACAATGTTTTCAGTCTTCATTGCCACCTCCCCCTCAAGCACCTGGAACACCACAGGCAATTGTTGGTACTCCTAAAATGTCTCAAAGACCATGGAGAAGTCCTCGTGCAATCACCATGCCTGCGCCTTTACATCCATTACCCGATTACCCTGAGAAATGGTTGCCAAAGTTCAATCCAGATGCTGGAACGTCAGCAGAAGAACACATAAATAATTTTATGTTGTCAGTAAATTTGAAGGGAGTAACAGAAGAAGATGTTGTAGTTAGATTTTTCCCTTATACATTATAAGGATCAGCAGGATCCTGCTATTTTTCCTTACCTGCTAGATCCATCACCAGTTGGAATATCTTTCAGGAACAGTTTCTTACCAAATACGGCGATGATAGATACTTGGCTACACTCGTCCACGACCTTTCCAATCTAAGGATCGAGTCAAGAGAACCCATTAAGGAGTTTAACTCCCGATTTAACAAACTCTTGAACAAAATCCCTACCGATGATAAGCCAAGCGAACAAGTTAGAAGCGAGTGGTATATTACAGCCTTACCCTCAAACATAGCCATTTTTGTGGATAGGGCTAAACAGCCTACATTGGCCGAAAACATGAAAGAAGCCCTCGCTATCGAAAAAAGTGTAATCGCCTTGGAAAAGAAAACTGCTCTAGAGGAACGAAAATCTAAAAAAGTGTCCTTTAAGGATGATTCGAAGAAAAATATCACTAAGGATCCATATGACATGGAGGGCCTTCAAAAAGTCCTTAAAACCATGTCAAACGAAATGGTTGAGATTAAGAAACAAGTAGCAGAGTCCTCAACAAAGAAACCTTATAGAAATTTCAGAAAACCTGAGTCCAAGCCTCCAAATGTCATATCTTATGCAGATTCGAATCCTGAGGAAGAAGAAGAAGAAGAAGAAATTATACCATCCAAAGAATTAGAAGAAGAGGAAGTCGTTGAATGCCACGAGATGTGGGACTTTATACTCCCTAATTCCGATACTGACGTTGAGCAAGAAGCCTTTCCCGTGACTACAAGGAGTAAGGCTACTCCCAAACCTATTCAAGCCAATTCAAAGAAAAGGAGTGCTGGTACCAATACTACAAAGGAAAAGGTACCCACAAGGAAGCCAGCCGCAACAGTATCTCAGAATCAGCCGTCATCCTCCAATATACCTTCGTCATCTAAGACATTGGTAGTATCTGATTCGATGGACTGTAATATTGTTGATGACATGAGGAAAAATAAGGCAAACAGCACCATGTTTAAACTTAGTAAATTAAAGCATCAACAAAAATTACTTCTCAAACAACTTAATGCAGTTCCTTCTTCACCTCTTCCCAGTACTAAAGCTGCAAGCGATTCAGGACAACCACCTTCTGGTAGAGTTGAGGCAACTGATACAATTCTGATTGGAGATAGATCAAATGCTCATACTCCTCCTTTCCTGTTAACATATGAAATTTACAATCGAAATCTACATAACTGCTTAATTGACTCTGGGGCATCATCTAATATAATGCCTGCTTCAGTTTGTTCTAAACTAAACATAGAACCCCAGAAATATTCAATTCACATTGTGCAGTTAGATAGAACTAAAGTTCAAGTTTTAGGGGAAATAAACTCCGTTAAAATCAAGTTATCGGCGGATCCACAAATAGTCCAAAGGATTGATATCCTAGTCGACGATATACCTGATTTCTATGGGTTGATTTTAAGCAGGGATTGGTCAAAAAAGCTCCATGGGTATATTTCCACTGATTGGTCCCACATGTGGCTCCCTTATAAGGGCAAGCCCAATCAAATAAAGATCGATCGGGAGAAACATATGACCCACACTGTTACAGAAATTGAACAAGAAAATCAACCAATTGCGTTCAACAACAATATCTTAGGAAATTATTCTTCTGAGTCATTTTTCGGCAATTATATTTCCCAACCATCTCCTTTCTCGGTAAACAATTTCACATCACAAATTGAAAACTTTTCGCAGACTGACAGGTCTAAATGTGTTAATGTTACTGCGAATTTTGTAAGTAAGATTGTAGATAATTCTTTATTTTGGTCTTTATATTTTGATGGATCCAAGTCTAGTGAAGGATCAGGAGCAAGATGTATTTTGGTTAGCCCACAAGGAGAAAAAACAATGCTGTCCTGCAGGCTAGAGTTTGAATGCACCAATAACACAGCTGAGTACAAAGCATTAGTCCAAGGATTATATAAAGCGATTGGCCTCAAAGTCCAATACTTGAAAGTGTTTGGAGATTCTGAGATTATTGTTAAACAGGTAAGGAATACAATTCATTGCCTTTCGAATCATCTCAAACATTATCAATTGCTAGTACAAGAGCTCACCTCCCACTTTTTAGCATTCAATATTTCTTCCATTCCCAGGTCTCAAAATTCAGCAGCTGACTTGCTAGCCAATGTCGCTTCCAAGCTCCTCCCTTCCGAAGACTATAGCCTAGATAGATTTTCAGTAGAATTTCTTTTTAGGCCATCAATTCCTGACAATGTAACTAATTGGAGAGTATTCGACCACGATGAAGACATTTTACAGTTTTTAACCTTCGAAAAATCCTATGATAATCAAGTCATTGAGGAAGACGAACATGATATTCAAATGCGAGATAAACATGAAGAAAACTCAATCCCAAAGGCCGTGGTGAAGCTTGAGGATCTTTACGATATTAAAGATAGGTTTAAACATGTGTCCAATACGAAGCTCCAGAGCTCTACCTTAAGGTTTGAATTGATAAACCATGACACTGAACAAACTCCTCAAAGCATTAATTTAGGATTAGGACTTTCCATGGAGGAAAAGGAAGAATTCATTAGACTGTTACGCAAAAATAAACATGTTTTTGCTTGGAAATATGACGATCTAAAAACGTATGATACATCCATTATCCAGCACACTATTTTGATGCTTCCCGAACAGAAACCAGTTCAACAAAAGTTGAGAAAAATACATCCAAACTTAGAGAGTCAAATAAAATCGGAACTCATTAAACTCTTGAAAGCTAAGATTATTTTTCCCGTCCGGCACTCAAACTGGGTCTCCAATATGGTACCAGTCAGAAAGAAAAATGGCGACATAAGGATTTGTATTGATTTCAGAAATTTAAATAAGGCGAGTTTAAAAGATAACTTCCCATTACCCACTATGGAGCAGATACTCCAATCAGTGGCAGGCTCAGAGTTAATGTCCTTTTTGGACGATTTTTTAGGATATAATCAAATTTTGGTCCATCCTGATGACCGACTCAAAACCACATTCAGAACAAAATGGGGAACGTATGCATATCAAAAATGCCTTTCAGACTTATTAATGCAGGAGACACTTTTCAAAAAGCAATGGATATCACTTTCAAAGGGTTAATTAATAGAACAGTAGTCGTCTACTTAGATGATATTACTGTATTTTCTAAAGAGAGATCCAATCACTTGCATGATTTAAATCAAATTTTTCAACGCTGTAAAAAATATGGTATTTCTCTTAACCCTAAAAAATCCTTTTTCGATCTTGATCAAGGCAAGTTCCTAGGATTTATCATTTCAAAAGATGGCATTTATATTGATTCGGACAGGATTAAAGAAATCTCTGAAATCCCTTTTCCTCACAATAAGAAATCCATGCAGTCAGTTTTAGGCCAAATCAATTTTGTTAAGAGATTCGTTCGAGACTTGTCTCAAATCATTTTGCCACTTCAAACTATGATTAAGAAAAATTCAGTCTTTAAATGGGGATCGGCAGAAAGGGAAGCATTTGAATTAATCAAACAATCAATAATCAATGCCCCCGCTCTAAATACCCCTAATTTTTCTAATCATTTTACATTGTATACCATTGCATCCGATTTCTCTTATGCTGTAGTACTCACACAGATCAACAATCACAATTTGGAAGCACCCATTTCATTCTATAGTTCAAATCTTCAGGGTGTTGAACTAAACTACTCCGAAGTAGAAAAACAATCCTTTGCTGTATATAAAGCTGTTAAGCATTACAGACCCTTCCTTTTAAAAACCCATACAAAAGTTATAGTTCCTTTCCCTTCAGTAAGGAAACTATTAATCCAAAGAGAATTGGGAGAAAAAAGGGCAAATTGGGTAACAACACTTCAAGAATACGACCTAGAAATCAAGCCAGCAAAGATTGTTAGAGGCCAAGGTTTTTGCAGGTTGTTGGCAGGAGCATCCAACATTCCAGAATCAAGTGATACAAATCAATTTGAAGCAATCAACCAGATAAGTATCGTTGACTCTGAATCACAATATTCTGATTTAATATTTTATTTGAAAAATGGATATGCACCTCCCAACCTATCTTACAAAAGAAAAAGGGCCATAAGATTGAAAGCAAAAAATTTTACCATTATTGATGATGTGCTTTTTATGAAAAATTATGATTCAATTTTATTGAGATGCCTTGAAAAACTGAAGCACAAAAGGTTTTGCAGGAATTACATGATGGACCAGTAGGAGGCCACTTTGGAGCTGATACAATAGCTCACAAATTCATCCATGCTGGATACTATTGGCCCACTCTGTTTAGAGATGCTCATGAATATGTAAGGAAATGCCGAAATTGCCAAACTTCTAGTGGAAGACAAAGGAAATCAGCCTTCCCTTTGCAACCGATCAACATTGAACAACCATTTGAGCAATGGGGATTGGACATCATTGGAGAGATTACCTTACATTCTTCCAAACCGCATAAGTATATCCTTACCGCTACTGATTATTTTACCAAGTGGGTTGAAGCGATTCCTTTAAAGACAACAAATTCTGAAGCTATTATTGAATTATAGACCAATTCATCATTACCAGGTTTGGTGTCACGAATGCTCTTGTTTTTGATAATGCATCTTACTTTTCAGGCAATGCTATGTTTGATTTCACAATTAAGAGATGATTTAAACTCAAATACTCTGCTAATTATTATCCGCAGGGCAATGGTCTAGTAGAATCTACAAATAAAAATCTGATTAAAATTATTAAGCGAACTATCGAACAGAATCATAAGAAGTGGCATAAATCTTTAATATTTGCATTATGGGCTGATAGGATAACGCAAAAAGCTTCTATAGGTTCTTCTCCGTTTAAACTTGTGTATGGAAAAGAAGTAGTGGTACCAACAAACCTTGTCCTCCCTTCTCTAGCCCTAGTTCAATTTATTGAAGAAAGCCCTTCTTCTTCTTTACAACTTAGACATGACCAAATTCTAAAATTAGAAGAAGAAAGAGAAAAAGCCAAAGTCACTCATGTGAAACATCAGCAGATCATCAAGTCATCATTTGATTCACTTTCATCCGGTTCCAAACAATTTCAAGTCGGTGATTTAGTTCTGAAATGGGACAAAGCCCATGAAGATGAGGGAAAACACAACAAGTTCCAGAAGATGTGGCTTGGACCATTTCAGATCTGTGAAACGATAGGCCATTTGACCTTTATATTACAAGATTTATTAGGGTTGAGAGATTCTCTCCTGTTAATGGCCTTACCTTAAAGAAATTATTCAATTGAGGAGGTAACCCCTTCTCCTTTTAATAGCATTTTTGTAGTTTGTAGGAGCATTAGAAAATAAAGCTGTGAGGTATCTTCTATTGACCTTTGTTGTACTTAAATGAGTTGTTCAAAACAAGTAGTGTGATATTTACTTTTAAAATAAATAGAAGTCTTAAACAAAAGGAATGATTTCTGGTAAATTAGATATAATTGCATTCTGAAACTACACTGCAATCTTAGTGAACCCCTCTCAAAGTTTATATATATTTTAAATATTTTTAGATTTTCAAATTGGTCACAAGAAGGTTATCAATATCAAAATAGAAACTAATCCAATTTCAGCATCTCCAACTCTTACCTTGTCATCCATCTCCTCTTAGGGAGGAAATTGTCTATCCCACTCACCAAAGCTTGTGATTACTTAGAATATAATTCCAAGAATAGCGGATATAAAAGATAAGAGGTCTTATTACAAGCCTACTTACCATGTTCATAGGGAAATAGTTTAGCCCACATTACCAATACTGAATACCAAAACAGGGTAATGGCTTCAATTGTAAGACAAGGGGGCTCATCACGAGCCAGCTTGTTCGGTTAGATTACTACTAGTGAATGGCAGTTGTCACTTAGCTGGCCACCAAACCAGGGCAATGGATTTTTATCTTACAAAATACAGAAAAAGAGAAAAGAAATACAAAATGTGAAAAACATGTTTTGAATTCATTCTGTTAATCATGCTCTAAGGTGAATGGGACAATAGACAATGATATGGTTAAAAGGTATCCCTACCGAAACTATGAACGTTTGCTGGTACCAGAGGCTCTACCTATGACAAAGGAGTTAATTTTAAAAGCTGATTTGGAAAGGTTTTCTGTTTTATCACTATCAACCAATAGAGGCCAATTTAAAAATCTAGAATGTATCTAATTTTTAACAAGAGAGGGAATTAGCAAAGGAAGTTTTATTTTGTTTGGAATGCAACAATACCTAGTTATATTATAATTTTCCCCTTTTATAAAAATTCTATTTTGAAAAAGTTTAAGTATTTCCATACTTTTCAGAGATAACTGTTTCTTCCAGCGAATCACCAATTGTTGTGCCCTACAACAACCCCCCATTTCATATCATTATCCCAAAACCATAATATGAAATGGGTCACTTTTTAAATTTTGATTTTAATTGGTATCAATTTAGTTTTATTCAAAAAGGTCTGAAAAAATAAAATAAAGCATTACCAAAAAACCTTTTCGAATAAACCAATCAAAAGCCTTAACATAAATGATTAATCTTTTGTCATTGCGATAAAGCGATCGCAAGATCGCATATCGCAATGACAAAGGGGAAATAATTTAAGGACCTATTGGTTTTCTCCGATGCGAAATCGCTATCGGGTATCGGCGATAAATGAATTGGTGCAATTAAAGCGCCCTTTTTCTCCAATGCGATGCGATATCGCTATAGGGTATCGGCGATAATGAATTGTCGTAATTAAAACTCCTTTTGTGCTCCCGATGCGATGCAATATCGCTATCGGCGATCGGAAATCAACTATGCATTCTTTTAAACTGCCCCACTCGCTACTCCCGGCGTGATGCGATATCGCTATCGCGACCGGGGATTCCAAATGGAACCAATATAATGATTTATGATTTCCCCCGACGCCCGATTGCGATAAAGCCAAAAACGCAGATTTCAAAGGAAATCTTAAAGCGGGTTTAATACGATTTATTCGTATTTAAGGCGTTATCTTTCGAAGAGCCATTCATCCGCGCTCAACCGCCAAAACACCCAAGGCACGCTTCAAATAAATCATTTGGCCATTAATCGAATTGACGGGCATTGATAGGATTGACAGGTCTTAACGACCATTTAATGAAACAGTAAGCCTGAGATCTTTTTACAGATTTTATTCGAGACCACCTTAAGGCAATCGTTCACCATGCATTCATCGATATATATCTTAGTCATATTCGATTTACGCTATCATTTTCTATATTACCTCCATTATCATCTCTGTGCAGAATTCTTCCTAAGTACCAGATTTAAGTAGAATGGGGAAGAAGTCCAAGAAAACCACAATGGCTTTCGCTTCGCTGGCCATAGGGCAACCTGTCGTTGATCAAAGCACTAAAAAGAAAGGGCTAATATCGGACACTACATGCCTAGGAATTGTCAGAACTACTTGGCAAGGCACCTATAATCTGATCGAAGCCGAAGAGCCAAGGGTGACAACAATACAAGTCTCAGCTGACAGCACTAGCAAATCCGAGGCTAATCTAAGCGGTTTAGCCAACTCTTTTCTTCATCGAATAGCAGCTTGGGAACAAATCCTCCCATATACAGATGTGGTTAGATGGGCGATTCAGGAAATCTCGATTACCGACAGAACTTTCAGCACCACAGATGGGAGAAATTTCAGTTCCTTTCGAGCCGAGGATTTAAGGCAAATGTATCATTTGTCGAAGGAAGAGAAGAAATATAACACGACATTCCTGGAGAAATTCTGAGCTAAGAATGAGCCTGAATCTGAACCCATTCGAGGTTGGAGACAAAATCCAGCAAAGCACAAGCACGAATCTTTGGGTAAGTACTCGGTCGATTCTCTATGCTCTCCTTATTGCTATGCTGGGATAATGATGTGAAGATTGTGGGGATTACATGATTCCGCCAATTTCACCATAGAAATGGTCCCCTTAATGTAGGCGGCATGTAGTGGTGAAATAATGGATTGGGCAGATATACTATCCGATAAGTTAGCATCCACAATTCTTGATTCCAGATTCAAGTCCCATGTCACTGAAAGGTTCATTCCCCCGTTTTACTACAATGCCTATGCATTAGATGTCTTGTGTTTTAATTCTGAATTTCCTGTGCTCGGATGGAGGTGGACGTCGCAAGGCCCCGCACCCATCCACATATACCATCAAAAGTTGTGGAAGACCAACTACAAACACCATTTGTATCAAATCTGCAACGGTTTCATGTTGCCCATTCATTATTCTATTTTCAATAAGCCTGCCCCTAAGATTTCCTACCAAACAGGGATTGATTTAACTTTGATAGGGAGTTGGTTTGGGGAGGAAAATTTCAGTTATATCAGAGTTTTTGGCAGTCAAGCCAAGCCCCACGTTCTTCCTCTATACATCCCTGATAAATTATTGGCGACGGAAATAGCCTATTAGATCATCGCCGATGGGGTTACACAAACTCTGAAGAAAGCTAAGAAGCACGTCTGGCCCTCTTTTGCTTTGAGAATTGGTATCTACACTCTGCATGATTTCAAACATGCAGAGAAAGAAGCTGAGAAAATAAATTCACTAACCCTGGCAACTCTACCAAGAAAGCGATTCGATCCAAACAAAGTCACCTATAATGCACTCGAACATGCCAAATTGACCAAGTTCGAGCATAAAGAAGACCGATTTGAGGACTTGTTCGCATCGGCCGAATCAATGTATCAAGTCAAATCGCTCACCATAATTGAATACAAAGATGAACGGCTAGTTGAATTCAACAGACTTATAGAGCTAAGGTTGCAAACTCTGCCTCTAGACCTGTTAGCGACGACTCCAACAACAAAATCAAGCGAGCCTGAGCAGCGACTTGATAAAGAACCTCCTATTTTATCAAAGCAACAGGAGGAAGTGCATGAGCAAAGACAAGAAGAGACCCAGGCGAAAGAGCAAGAACATAGCAGTTTAAATGTAAATAAAGATACACAGATTGATCCGAAATTGCTCCAGGAATGGCAGCAATTTAATTCGATTATCGGCAATTTGGAATGCTCTAAAGATGAAGAGACTTCAAAAGAAGTCAATACACAAGAGGTGACTTCGAAGCAGGTTTCAAGTGAAACCAACGACCCACCCAAATCAAAAGAAATGGAAATAATCCCAAAGGATCCTTTCGGCGAAGTCATTTTGCAGATTGAAGAGATTCCTCCCTTGGACGTCTTCTATAGCCCAAGGCATAAAGTTGTAGTGAAACGACAGAGGAAGAGGAGAAGGACTGATCAACCTTCTTTATTCCCAGAACAAACAATAACGGGCAATGTGCTATGGAAAGAAGAGTTTGACCCCTCTGATGATTTGACAAAGCTATCGCAATATGCTGGAGCTTATTCGGCAGCGACAATAGACAAAGCATCGGAGGTGAGAAGTTTATTGAAGACAAAAGATCAGAATATTTTTTCGCTATAGGAACAATTATTGGAAGTGCAGCAAAAGGCAGAGCAGGCAGAACAACAATTGCTAGTACAGCAACAAATAAATAATCAGCTGAGTAAGCAATTGCAGGAGGAAAAACAGAGGATTGACGACAGCGCAGTCTAAAAGCAAAAGGAGTTATCAGAGGCATTGGCGCAACTAAAAGCATCAACTGAGAAAATGATGGAATCCAAAGATGAGCAGATTGCTCAATTATCAGCTCAACTTGAGCAAACAAAGAAGCTCCCCCAGATAAATGAGTTTAAATCAGAGGCATTTTAATTAAACAAAGGATTGATAAATCAGATGAAGCTTTTGTGTCAGCAAATCACCCAGGCATAACCATTGTGCGACTTAGTGGCATACATAAGTGAAAAAGTAGAAAAGGAAAGGACAGATTTGAATCAAGCCGAAGAAACATTGACAAATTTTCTGGAATGGAAAGATTCCGATCAGGGACAGGCAACTAACCTACCAAGAATCCTAGAATCGCACAAAGAAATATTATTTACAGAATGGAAATCTCAGTTAATGAAGGCAAAAAGAGCGATTTTAAGATGAAAGACAACCACTAGTAATCTGGTTGAATTGGTTAATAATACTCTTCACTTGTCTAACATGATTTCTCAATGTACTCCAGGCCAATTAACAACAACGAAGATGTTGGAGTAGTCATGTTACCCAGAGCTGGAGAAAAATGGAAGGTTAATTGCGGGAATCAACAGTTTGACATGGGATGCCTATTGGTTCTTTTTAGTGAAGCCGCACAGCCAGAGAGCCACCCTCAAATGCCTCACAGATGTGATCGGGTATATTATCCCCGATATTCACGATGCCACCTTTGCTGCCCAACTCATTTCGCGCCTCAACATACCACCCGAAGTGGAGCTAATGTTTGCGATAAGCCAGCTCAGGTTTAAAGGCAAACATCCTGAGTCATGATTCACATCGCCGTCTGCCAGATCGCTCCCAAGAAGATAGATAATATTAATTGATGCCAATTAAGTAGGATTTTGTTTTCATAGATTTTTTTAGTTTAGTAGTATTTATAGACCCTTTCATGCATTTAGAAAGGGTCGTAAAGTTTTGTATATCACTTAAACCCTGAAGTTGCACTATTGTACTTCAGGGATATCTTTTATGAAACTGGACCAATCATTCTGATTTTGATAAGGAAAGTTTTTATACAAATGTGCACTACTGTCTTTGTTTGAAAGCATTTATGCGTTGAAGGAAGAATCTCAAATAGCGATTGATATTGGGATTGATTAGCAGCTCATATGGTACTATTATCTATGTCTGTACTCATTCTTGTTATATGAATTGTCATTTGATCAATTTTGCTATTATTGCATATATATATGTGTTTTAACAACATCCTTTATGCATTCCACTATTGGCTGTTTATAGTATTCTTTTCTTCCAATCATGTATGTATCGATGATATAAATGATAAATGCAGTAAGCTTGTGTTAAATCACTTTGTTTAACTATTTAGATGAAGTAATCTTTGAATGAATGAATATCTATGTTTATTTTACAGAGTCATCTACATGCCTGTCGATAGACAAGGATTATTAAACGCTGCATTTACAAAGAATAATTGTTCCCGGGATTAGTATTAGTTTTATTATTTTGTTGATAGATTAAGTTATTCGCCTATCATTAGAACAGACAACCCATCACTCATCCACTCCTTTTATTCATTATTGGGAAACTGGTCCCATTATATCCAGTCGGAGCCACCATCCCAAGCGGAAAAGGAGCTGTACTAAGGTTCGGACCAGGTGGTTATCCCCCAATGTTGTTGTAGCGATTTTCGAGGCATCAACCGGACCTTGCTTCAACGAGAGGGGCATCACCTTAGGATCTTGATGAAAGAATCCTCGTTCTTGCTTCTCTAAAAAGGAACTTCGTGTATAATTCCTTCAAAGTAAGTAGGGTCTTTGAGGTCTCTTGAGATGACTTGAGGATTTCAAGACTTCTTTCTAGTGTAGAATTCCTCTTCAATTTATGGCTTTTTCAATTCCTAATAGATGTTGACTTTGTTGATGATATTATTGCTTTGATGTCTTTCTTGATATTTTATCCTTAAGTGTCTGTTGATAAGATTCCCCTTCTTGACTTTTTCACCTTACCTCTGAAACCATGTTGAAAAATATAGGGCATCAAGGTTAAGTGATTTCTCTTCTATGGATAACTTCTTGTGAATTCTTTTTCCTTATTAAATTAGGATGTTCTTTTACTTATGTTATTATAGTTTTATTCTTTATCAAAAAACTACCAATTCATAAACCATAAACAGGAAAAAGATACATAATATAGGCTATCATGCAGGGCCAAAACCTCTCCCACTTGAGAGGAAAACCTGAACAAATTATTCTTCAAATAGAGTCTTTAATTGACGAATACCAATACCAAGAACTTGACCTATTTTACACTCCAAGACTAAGACACAAATATTCTTATCTTGAACCTTTACTTATTTGAGTCAATGATAGTCAATATTCTATTTATTCTTTCCTTCTCGGCTACTCCGTAGACTTCCGCTTCCTACAATTCTCGGCTTTGTTCAGAAAACCTAGAATGTGTGAATCATCAAGATTATAACCTTGATTTCCTTCACTTTTAGGTGGGGGATACTTCCCTGTCAACTTGGATTGAGATACACCTTTGATTCCTCCTTGAATTGACCTTCCAATGGGATTGCAATACTTCGCCTCTTCTGCAATAGAGACAATCCTTTTTTTTTGCTTCCCACATGTGAGATCAAATTGACGCAAAAATAGAACCAAAATGATGCGGAATACTTCGCTCTCCTTATTTACCTATTCATTGATGATTAGGATCCTTCCCAATTCATCATTGCACTTCTTGATTTCAGAACGAATTCTTCACCAAAACTTTGTCTTCTGAAATGAGGCCAAGATGCCTATTTATAGTTGTTTTACTATCAAACAAGCCGACTTGAGTGAGAGTGAGCTGACATGTCTTTTGGTGGAGATCATCTATTCCATCTTGTAGCCGACTTGAGGGAGATGCTTTTTCTTGGTCTTAGAGGGCCTTATAATACGTTTAATGACTCATACAAAAATGTAACATTCCCAAGAAGGGTCCTTCATACATGACATTGACCGAAATTGACTTTTATGAGTTGATGACAAAACCTAAAGTTTCACAATGGGAACCTTAACTAAAATAAAATTCCTTGATCATGAAACCTATGATTTAAGTACTATAGAAATAATTTTATTTTATTCTAGTCATTAATTACATAAAATCCGTATTACACATGTCATTATGAAAACTGAACCTAGTTACAATTTTCAACATAATATTCCACAATAAAGGTTTTTTTGAAGTTTGGTGTAACTAAGATCGGTGCTTGGCACATTGCCTCTTTAAAATTTTCAAAGGCCCTAGTTGCTTCTAAATTCCAAGAAAATGTGTCTATCTTCTGTAATGTTATTAGAGTTGCTCTTGCTCTCCCATAGTTCTAACAAACTTGCGATAATACCCTATCAACTCGAGAAAGCCTCAAATATTCTTTAGGGTTGTGGGGATTTTCCATTCCTTAATGGCTTTAATTTTGTTAGGGTCTACCTTAACACCCTCATGAGATACAATATGACCCAAATATTCCAGCTCCTATAATCCAAAGAAATATTTGGAAGTTTTTGCAGATAATTTTTTCTCCTCCAATAGTTTGAACACTTGTCCACATGTTGAACATGATATTTCCAAGACTTTTTGTAGAATAGTATATTATTAAAAAATACTAACTAAAATTTTCTAGGAGTGGGTTTGAAAATGGAATTCATCAAACCCTTAAATATGGAAGGTTCATTAGTAAGGCCAAAAGGCATGACCAAAGAATCATAATGACCTTCATGAGTTATGAATGTTGTTTTTAGAATGTATTCAGTCTTCATTCTAATTTTATGATATCCTAAACGAAGATCCAACTTGGTCAAGTAAATTTCTCCATGTAATTCATTCGAAAATTCATCAATGATAGGAATGGGAAATACTGCTTTAATAATGAGCTTGTTTATCTCCCTATAATCCACACACATATGCCATGATCCATCCTTGTTGTTCACCGATACTACTGGAGAAAAGAAAGAACTTTGACTAGGTCGAATTATACCAACCTCTAACATTTCTAAAACCATATGTTAAATTTCACTATTTTGGGCATAGGGATATCTGTAAGGCCTGATGTTTGGAGGAACACTTCCTAGAATCAAGTGAATAGCATGATCATAATCATCAAGGAAAATTTTAGGGGCTAATATTCGCAAGTGGGCTAATTTCCCGTGACTTTTCCAAAAAAACAATTCGTTACTTTCCATTTTTTATAAAAATTATTCACCCAAATTTTATATTATAAATTGTTTTACCTTAAAAGTTGCCAAAATTTTCTATAGAGACTATTTAAAATTATTAGAAATTTTAATACATTTACCAAAACATTGCCAAACATTTTACAAATTGCATATTATGTACAAGTGAGATTCGCTAAGGTTTCTAGACTTTAAAATAAATTTCCATCCTTAAAAATTTCTTTGATAATCATGAATAGGTAGGAGGCTTTTATGAGTCTCAAATACCTTGGAATGAGTGTCCAAGACATTTTTGAGATTTGGGGAAATAGATGATTTCGGTGTTTAAACCTTTAGTGAGCATAACTGTGCAATTACACCTTTTTATTCTTTATTCAAAACATTTTTCATGCCATTAGAGATGATTATCATCCTTGGTATCCTTGTGATACCCCTTAATTCAATTTCCTTTGATTCCCAAAAAACATTCAAGAAAAGTTCTTGAAATTAAAAGCTGTTATCCCCAAATATTGTAACCATTGGACTCTTAATACACATCAACACCACTCATTGGAATGGAAATCATTGGAATATTCAATACATATTCCCTTGTGGTTAACTTGATATTATGGTAGTTTCCAAATAAATTTATAGTTCCTCCAAATCCAACCATCACTTGACACTCTGGTGTTGGATATAGAAATCAATTCAATTCCTTGGCTATCTTACGATGAATAAAATTATGGGTACTACCCTAATCAATCAACACTATTACCTTTTTCTTCTTGATATATCCTTCTATATTGAGAGTTTTAGGAGTGGTAATTCCCTCCAATGTATTGCAATATATGTTTGGATTCAATTTTTTTTTTTTCTAGGGTTGGTTCCTAGTGTATATCCTCTTCTTTTAATATTTCTTATTCATTTTATTCCTCCTCTTCACAACCTATGTAAAATAATTTCTTCTCACAACACTTGTAACCTTTATTGTATGTGTTATCACAATTGTAACAAATCCATTTGTCTCTTTTTTCCTCCAATTTTTGTGGTATCGGCCTCTAGGTTGTAAAAGGTTAGAAGAAGAAACACTACCATCTTTATTGTTGTGACTCGTAGACTTCCTTGTAGCCAAATTTTTTCTTTCAACTTTTCTTGCCACCTTGAATCCCTTCTCTAATTAATCATGTTCCCAAAGGTGAACCTCATCTTGGATGTTATCCTTTAATGTCCCTATGAAGGCATCAATCATATGCTTCTCTAGAATATGGTTTACCTTGATATTCAATTTTTGGAAGTCCTCAATGTGCTTCGCCTTTGAACCCTTTGTTTGAGATTTATCAATTGTCTAAAGAAGGTATTGTTGTTTGTATCCTCATAATGTGCTGCCATTTCTTCCATAAAAGTTGTCCAAGTGACAATTGATTTACGAGAACAAATCCATTGATACCACATAAACTGATTTTATTCTAAATATAAAGATGCAAGGTGTACCTTTTGTGTGTGCAGAACATCATGTAGATCAAATAATTTCTCCATTTATAGTATCCATTTTACCAGATCCTCGCCATCAAACTTCCTCATATCAATATTTGGAATGTGGATGGTCTTAAAACCACTATTGGAGTCTCTAAAATCATAATTCATATTCCTTTTTTCATCATCATAATTTTCATGGAGTAAATTGTCACCACTAGAAAGCATTTCTTGTAACAACTTTGTCAAACCTTCTAGGTCCCTTTTCATTTGTATTTTAAAACCATCCTTCAAAGCCTCCATGTTGACATTCATCATTGCTTCCATGTCATATTTTAAATAATTCTTCAAACCAACCATCTTTTCTTGTAGTTCATTTTTATTACTCTTTGCGAGAGTGAAATTTGTTGCATTTGGTCTCATAATTTTGATATAGCATGTTATATTTCTTCCTCTTCTTCATGCATCATAGTAGAGATTTTTGGTTACTTACTAGGCATGTCCCTTTTTTTATTTTGAGATATTTCAAAATCAAACAATGATATATATGCTTCACTGTTCCCTTTGTATCACTTCAAACTAATTTTTCAAAAAAAACTGATGCAAATTAAAAAAAATACACACTTTTTTGTTTCTTTTTAGGAGCTCAATATTTATATTGTTGTGTATCTCTAATTTTGGATCTCCAAGGTCTAAACGTTTATCCTACGATATCCCTCTTAGTCTTCTTTCCAATGCCACAAGTCTGAACAATATTGGATTCTTCAAGGAAACATTATGCCCAATATCCCATAATGGCCTGATTATAGACTTGTTCAATAGAGAGAATTTATAAAAAGTGCCACATGTCACTATTTCTACCTTCAACCCTAAAAATTGTACACAAAAAACTACATTCCATGCACCTTCAACAAATTTTTATGAAATTCAAATACCATGCTCGGAGAGAAATTTATGACAATTTTCCCTAGGTCACATGTTTGAGATTGAATTTTAGAGCTTGCAAAAACCCTAACTTCTTCAAACCATATCTCATAAAATATAGAAATCCAATATCTGAAGTTTTTCAATGTAGTTCACCAAGATTTTGGCTCCATGTGGTCAAAATTTCAGTTTTGAAGCCTTGTATAAAAAAAATTATACCGAAAATACCAATATGACTTGTTTGAAGCAGCAGAATCCCAGAATCGAAAGCTCTAATACCAAATTTTATGCAGCCAAGTCACAAAATAGAAGAAAAGATAGATCAACTACTTGAGAAATAGCCTCTTTAAGGGCGAAACCTCCTTTAGATTACATAAATGAACAATTCTTGGATGATACAAATGAAAATACCTCCTTGGTATATATAGTAGTCTAAGGGGTCAAAATATAATCAAAGGCTACATAACAACAATAATGTAAGGATACAATAATAAAAATATGGGGGCTAAATGGGCACAACAATATAGGGGGATACACTAACAATAACAATTAGGGTACCACACTATTATTATAGGGACCTAACATAAATGTTGGAGGAGGGGTGGGTAGGGTGAATCAATAATTATCTTAATTTTAATTAATTTTTCACTTTCAGAGCATTAAATATTGTTAGCGCAAATTATATCAAATAAACAACATCACATCACAAGAAAAACACACAAGAAATTTACATGGAAACCAAATTTCGGATAAAACCGTAGAACAATTTCTAATATATTTTATGAGTACAATAATTTATCATCTCCAACTGAAGGAAAGCACCAACTTCCCAATACTCAATTAGAAAAGCATTCAGTTTCATCACGAAGTCTCAACTCCCTAAAATGATGCATGAACACTCTAATTTTACCAACTCCAACACCCTATTAGCACCAATCTACTTCCCTAGCACCAACCTACCACCGTGAAGAGTTATCATGCTCCAACCTGAAGAAGACTTCAATATCCACCTTGCACCACCTTACCACATTGAAAATAAAATATAGAAGAAGAAATGGTGGGATCCCATACCAAGGATAATGACCCACTTACAATGACATATAAATAATATATTTATGTTGTCTCGGATGATACATGCCAAGAACCCTATATTCAAGTCTACTAATTGACTACTATAGATATATCTTTTATCTCGTTAATCCTTCGCCTGAATTATTGCAAGATACAATATCAACAATTTAACAAATTGATTATAACTCAAATTAATTTTGAGGAAGTCTATCCATGCTTGATTTTGATCATAAATTGTCATAATTTCTACCACCTTAGTATGCCCCATTGACTACTCAATCTTGTCATGATTTATATTCTTAGATAGACCACAAGCTAGCTCTTGAAATTCCTCATAAAGGTCTTTTTTAATATTCTTAGAAAATAGGTCCTTGCCTCAACTTGTGGCCTAGATAGACTCTCCTCCTATATTTTAAAATCAAACTCAACCAACCCTTATACATATCCCTAAATTAGTCCTTCAAAAACCCTTAAAAAACATCACATGAGGTCCTTGAACAACATTAGTATTAAGTGTATCTCAACCTTCTCACAAGAATATTCCCTTGATAGAGGATTATAAATTTAGTCTTAGTGCCTCATCAAACTCAACATGATATGGTTTCTCTACGGCCCTATAGGGCCCAAAACTTGGCCTCTTTTTGAGATCTGGATAGACTAAATTGACTCATTGTCTATGGCATTTACAAGCCTACACTAAGATCTTCCTATGTGCTAATTTCCTCTTTCATTGTAGTTTTCACAGGGGCAATTCAAATCCTTATGTGTGGCCTAAAAACACAACAATATATGTGGCTACCATAGGGCTACTGTGGCCCTAAAAAAATGCTAAAATAGGTTCATACTTTCCCTCAAACAACTTGGCCTTGTATCTCAAATTTGGCCTCAGACTAGCCTTAAAACGCATCTCATATTTCCTTAGAAATAGTCTCAAGAGTGGCCAAAATTATGCCTCACAAGGATAAAAATTTGGCTTAGGAAATGTGTCAAATAAAGCCTCAGAAACTAGGCTTTAGCTTAGAAAAACACCACACAAGGATAAAACAATGAAGCCCAAACAATCTTAGAAACTCAGTTGTCCTCTAGATGTTCAACGCTACCCATGACCTTATACAATTTCAAAGTGATTAACATAAGATAATGCAATAAAATTGATACCTTTGGAGGGAAACTAAATGAATTATCTATAATTGAAGAAGGGGCATAAAATGGGGGTTTAACTACCCTAAAAAATTCAAATTTAATTTAAAAAATCCCCCATAATGAGGAAAACCTGAAATATTTTTATAAAATTATTTTTAAAATAAAACCTTCTTTACGTCTCAACTTTATCAAAGAGAATGGGTGAGATTCATACCCTTATGGAACTACCAAAACCAATGATACATTCCTAAAATTTAAGATAAACATTATTAAATTTTGTGATTTTTTTGGAATTGTTGAATTTTGGAACAATAATAGAGTTGTCATTGCCATTCATTTGGGGAACCTTAACTAGACTCCATGGTTTCTATTATCACCCAATAGTTTCCAAAGGTTAAAGAAGGAGATCACTGGGGTAACGACTAACCACTTTTGGAGATTAGGACCTACCCTTCCTGATGCCCAGAGAGGGCTCTCTCTATATGATTTAGATTTGTTTGTTTGGATATTAGGCTAGTTATAAAAGTTCAAGGGCGGTTTTGATTTGTATTGAAGATTGGGTGGTGGAATCCTTGAAACGGATGGAGCAAATGATGTCTCTAGACCATTGAGCATATGGAGTCAAAATAACAGCAGCATAACTAGATCAACTCATTAAAGGGAATGTTCAAAGGGCAAGATAGCATAGTAGAGTGCAGATCTTTAGGCCAGAGGGATGGAAAAGGTTTTAACCAGGGTGAGAGAGCAATTAAGAATTATTAGACCCGGATTAAAACAAGGAATAGGGGAATTATCGAGAACAAAGGGAAATTAAGAATCCTTTGCTATAGATTAAAAGAAACAACCTAAACTAAGCAGAAATTAAGAATTTCTTAACTTAGATTATTTGTAGAAAACATATATTTGTCTAACTATTATAGCAGAGTGTAATTAAACAAATTCTGATATAATACTTCGAATTATGGCATCCAGATTTAGATCAATAGTATGAAAACTTTAAGAGATAACATCAACATAAGAAAATACTTGTCTACACCTCGCTCTGCACATGAATCCTTTGAAATATCTTTTCTTTATTCACCAATCCAACTTGCTGGCTCAGTCAATACTCCAATAGATTTTACAATATTTCAATCAAGTAGTCTAAAGAAATTTCTAAGAATCCACCCTACATACTTCAATTTGTGAAGTATTCATACTAAGTTGTAATTACAAATATCTCAAACTGATTTGAGATTTAATCTAGGAAATAGAAAATATCTTCTCGCAGGAAGATAGAGGCAGCTAATGAACTGATTTCATGTTGTCCCTTTTATTGTGGAATTGCTGGTTGTTATGGTTTATTTCTAGCTCTTTATTCTCTTGCTATTGAATTCGTCACGCTAGAGGCTTTAGGTGTGTCTTTCATCTGATATTCTCTGTCATTGATACTCTTTTACTCTGATGACCTATCTTTATCCTTTCTATGTTTCTTCCTTTTATTGTTACAATTTACCTTTTACTGTGTATTTCAACAGTAAATTCTTATGTTTTTTATGTGCCTCAGCATCGTGAAGGGGATTTTGATCAAGTCTCAGTGTGTTTTATTCATCCGCGTCTCTGATTGTTCCTCTGTTTTGAATGTCACTGCTCTGTGAGTAAGGGTCTTCATGTTTTTTCCTTGTATAATTGGTCTTCTTCATCTGAGTTTAGTCTTTTAATAGGTTTCTTGGTCAAGTCTTGGAGTAAACAAGTTATTTGACTAGTATCAGAATGGTTTATCCAAGCTTTGATTTTAGTCTGATAACCTGAAAAATTCAATAATATTTTAAGAAAACAATTGTCTACATGAAGGGCATTTGATGGCTTTATTTCCAATGGGATGTCTGGAAAAGGTCTCGAGGTAGTGTTCTAGATGTAATTGGAGGGGAAATCACATCGAAAAGGTGCAGGGTGGTGCTGGAGGGTTCCATAGGTCTACACCATAAAATGAGTGAAAGGTGAGAAAACTTGGGTTCTTGGGGTTTCAACTTTAATGGGAAAATATTCAAAAGTGGCGTGAAATTCATATTAACGGAGGATGGGTGGTTTGTCAAAATGGTGGGGAGGCAATTTTAGGAGGTTGTTGCACCACTTTTAGGCATATGAGGTTTGAGAGAGGGGTCGCCCGATGTGTGTTAAAGCGTGACATGTAGCCTTCGTGCATCAGGGGAAAACAGCCTTATCGGGTGGGTAAAGGCAGTCCATCGAGCTCGGCTGATGTGGATTTGAGCTGTTGGATTTGTGGGGGGGGGGGGTAATTAAGACAGTATTCGGGTGGGAGAGCTGTGGGGGGAGAATGAACAGGAATTGTGGGGGGCGGGCAGGGTTTTAATAGAGGTGGTATGGGATTAGTTTAGGCTTAAACCATAGGTTTAAAGTTATTGATTGTTGCTTAATGATAGGATTAGGCAATGGGGTGGGGTTAAATTAAGTTTTAGCGGGGTTAGATAAACTTAAGTGGAGCTGTAGTGGGATATGGGTATTCATATTATTTTTTATTAAAACTAAGGGGTTAGGGTATTTATATAGGGATTTAATTATTTACGGGAAAAGGGTTAATATCAGGGTTTATTTAATAATGTTAACAATTAATATAAAATTATCGGAGAGGGGTTATTTTGAAGTCAAAAGGGAAAAGGCATGCGATTGCACATTTGGACTTAAAATTAGGAAAAAAAGGCTTTTTTGTGGGTTTTAAAGCGGAAAGCGATTTACATGGGGGGGTATTACTTTTCCTAGGTAAAAGGTGTTTAACCTTAGGAAAAGGGGTTTTATTAGGGTAATGAGGGAAAATGGCTTTTATGAAGGGGGAATGTGTTTATGAAGTGGATTCAAGTACTTGCATCCATAAGTCATTAAGTCGAGGATCTGTTCCTTCCAAAAGTCAGACAAATGCTCTGAGCCTCTTTGACTTGTAGGTTTAGAAGTATTTAGAACATATTTGTTGATAGGAAATTATTAAGTAAAGGGAAAAGGTGAATGAGGGGAAGTTAATCACATGAACTTGCAAACCTTTGTCTTTGCCTTCATAGTTAACCATACATGTTGAAAGATGTATATAGGCATGATGCATGTGCTTTGATCTAAGAAACTTTGTAGTTCAACAACCTTTCTTCTACTTACCCATTTCTTACCTTTAACATATTTTCTTCATTTCTTAGGGTGAATTTAGGCTAGAAAACCCTTATTCTATCTATTTTTCTTTCATAAAGCAAACTATCTAATTCTAACCTTACATCATCCAAGGGCTCAGATTAAGCTTATGAGCTCCTTTTATTTTCTTCGCCTAACTATGATCTACCAAGATTAAAGTCTTTGGTTAGATTTTATTCTTTAAGCTATAAACATGAAATTCAAATCATGGAATAACCAAGATTAAACTATTTGATTACGATGGATTGTGGCAAGAATAACAAGTTGCACACAATCATGATTATGTATAAAACTAAATAGTAGTGGCATTTGGATTTACACACTTTCATGGTCTGTTTGTTTTTAGGTTCATATATTTTCATCTTTTTTGACCTTCTCTTATTCTTTTGTCCTTTGATTTTTATTTTAGGAAATACCCTCTTTATATTTTTTTAATTTTTTATAATATGGAAAACATTTGCGAAAAGCAAAGGTATGTACAATATTACAAGGCTTAACCTTAGCCATTCAAAATTATGACTCCTATTGGTATAGGAACCTAATAGTGGGTCCACTTGGGGATGGCATTTCCTTATGAAATGTCAAGAGCACCGCCAATTAGTAGCCTGATCCATTGGGCCAATCCCACACATGTATATGCTCTATTGTATAATTTTTGTGACTAAAAATTTTGAACTGGAAATACACCCTTGTCTACAAACTGAAATCTGATCTAACATAAACTTCCAGCTGAAAACTGAATTTATTCAAACTAAAATCCTACCTACTTACTCTAATCATCTTTCTAATTGCTGGTTAGGTAAAATGAAACAACCAATCCAACCGTTCAAGCATTATATTCATTGATGGATTTTTCCGCTTAGGCTTGTTTGTGACTAAAACTGAGGTTCTAAAGCCAAATATAACCTTGTCAACCAATGAGAAGATAAGGGAATACTTGATTTCCTTTGTAGACTCTAAAAACTATGCAAAAGGATCTTCCAAAATATATACACTATTGTTCAACTAATTTAAGCAACTGCACACTTGTTCTGGATGGCTTCCATTCCATGAAACTGAAATGTCACTTTTATCTTTAACACCCTACAGAGTTTCAGATGAGCTTTGTGATGATACTTATATTGATTGAAATGTCTATCTGGTGAAACTTTTATCATCTTGATTTTGACTCATATTATGTTAATGGAGAAAAATCCTGATTGCATTCATCATCCAACCTATTAGCTATTGGATCATTAAGAACTTGAAAGGATTGCTGCAACTTATTGTGCATAGGTTTGAATGGAACTTCATAGGTTTCCACAAGCTACTCATCCTTTCTTTTAGAGATGTTATAGCACATTTCTTTTGAAAACTTAAATGATTCAAAACAAAGAGGCAAAGAATCTTCATTTATTTCCAAATTTTTTGTACTTTCTTCTTCACCTTCATAGCTGACATGGATTAGATGGTCACTTTTTTCAAGCTGGTGAAACTGGATTTCCTTATTCCCAAAACTAGCTTCTGGTTGCTCTGTCAAGTTAGTTTGGATTTGAAGAACATGATTATCATCATACCAATCATATTTGGGCAAATCATCAAAAGAAGTAATGTCATCAAACATACACATTAGATTAGGAGATTTCTCCTCCACATATTGCTCTATGAATCTATCTTCTGATCTATGGTAGTTGGAATTAGCAGGAATTTGTTCATGAATCTCAATCTCTTCTTGTGGTGGAATAAATGTGCCATGGTGATTTTGAGAAAAAAAATCGTCTTTCATGGGGATCTTCTGTATCCTTTCCTCTATTTTCTTCATCAAAATGTCGAGTTTTTCCTTTGCTTCTTCTTTCAACTTTTCTCTTCTAATTTTCATATTAACGTCTACCTCTACTACAATGTTCTGCATCTGTTCCAGTGTTGAGGGGTCTCTTTCTCTTAGTTGAAATTCTATCTCTGGATCAAATGCTCTTGGATAATGCAAAAGAGTTGAATGAGGGGGAGGTATTATATTTGATGGAATTGAATAATAGGCTTGACTAAATTTGTCTGGAAATTCTTGTATTGTTTCATCTGGCTATCTTTCTAACTGATTATACTCTTCTATGATCACAAGAAGATTGACTTTGATTATCCATCTATCAAGGAAAATTTTGACAAACTGTTGTAAATTTGAGATGCTTGCAATAGGTAAATTATTGAACCAACTCTTCAATCTACTTTGCAAAGAAAGAGCAAAAACCCTGATAATAACATCATCCTCATAAATTTCAAATAAGTCTAGATAATTCTAAAAACCTTGAATATGTTTTTGAGCAGTGGTACCATTCTCTCCATCAAACCTAGGGAGATGCTTGTAATAATTGTTAGGGAAAGCATGGACTGTAGGAGGTAAGATGAGTGGCTTATATCTATCAGGAACTTTCTGAGGTAGTAGAATAAGTATAGGGATTGTATGATTACTCTTGATTTTTTGATCTTCCTCAATTGGAAAATGATCTTCATTAGAGTTAGAAGACTGTTGTTCAAATTTGTAAGGAGACTTTATATCTATACTTTTCAAAGCGAAATAATAAAAAATTAATCTAAAATCTTCTCTAAAATACTATATACATTGAAAATTTTTATCAATGAGAAAGAAAATAATGTCTTGGATAACAATCCAAGTTAAAAGCCTAATATTTTTCATACAACTCTTTCAGGTTCATTCGTCAAGTGGAGCCTTGATTGTAGAATTGATTTGGAGTCGCCAAGGGGATGATTTTAACCTTTGTGTGTCTCATCACTGTCCATCATCATAGATCAAATCTAATCCTATAAAATATTTCTAAAGAAGATGTTAGTTCTCCTGAGTGGAGTCACTACTATGTTATCACCCAGTAATTTCTTAATGTTAAAGAAGGAGATCACTAGGGTAACCACTAACCACTTTTGGAGATCGGGACCTAGCTTTCCTGATGCTCAAAGAGGGCTCTCTCTCTATGATTTAGCTTTGTTTGTTTGGATATTATGCTAGTTATAAAAGTTCAAGGGGGGCTTTGATTTGTATTGAAGATTGGGTGGTGGAATCCTTGAAACAAATGGATAGAATGATGTCTCCAGACCATTGGGCATATGGAGTCAAAAGAAGGGCAACAGAATTAGATCAACTCATTAAAGGGAATGTTCAAAGGGAAACATAACAGATTAGAATGCAAGTCTTTAGGCCAGAGGGATGGAAAAGGTTTATACCAGGGTGAGAGAGCAATTAAGAATTCTCAGGCTGGGATTGAAATGAGGAATAGGGGGGTAATCATAAACAAAGGGAAATTAAGAATACTTTGCTATAGATTAAAAGAAGGAACCTAAACTAAGAAGAAATTAAGAATTCCTTAACTTAGATTATTTGTAGAAAACATATATTTACCTAACTATTATAGCAAGGTGTAATTAAACAAATTCTAATATAATACTTCTAGCTATGGCATCCATATTTAGATCAACAATATGAAAACTTTAAGAGATAACATCAACATGAGAAAATATTTGTCCACACCTCGCTCTACACATGAATCCTTTGAAATATATTGTCTTTATTCACCAATCTAGCTTGCTGGCTCAGTCAATGCTCCAATAGCTTTTCAGTCTTTCAATCAAGTAGTCTAAAGAAATGTCTAAGAATCTACCCTACATACTTCAATTTGTGAAGTATTTATACTAAGTTGTTATTACAAATATCTCAAACTGATTTGATATTTAATCTAGGAAATAGAAAATATCATCTTGCAGGAAGATAGAGGTAGCTGATGATTTGAATTCATGGTTTCCCTTTCATTGTGGAATTGGTGGATGTTATGGTTTATTTCTATCTCTTTATGCTCTTGTTGTTGAATTAATCAAGATGGAGGTTTTAGTTACTTGTGTCTTTCATCTGATACTCTCTTTCACTAATACTCTTTCACTCTGATGACATGTCTTTATCCTTTCTGTGTTTCTTCCTTTTACTGTGTATTTCAACAGTAAATTCTTATGTTTTTTATGTGTCTCAGCATTGTGAAGGGGATTTTGATCAAGTCTCAGTGTGTTTTATTCATCTACATCTATGGTTTGTTCCTGATTTTTGAATGTCACTGCTCTGTATAACTGTCTTCTTCTTAGCTCTGTGAGTAAGGGTATTCATCTACGTTCCTTGTATAACTAGTCTTCTTCATTTGAGTTTAGTATTTTAACAGGTTTCTTGGTTGAGTCTTGGAGTAAATAGGTTCTTTGACTAGTATCAGAGATGTTTATCCAAACTCTGATTTTAGCCTGATAACCCGAAAAATTCAATAATATTTTAAGAAAATAATTGTCTGCATGAAGGGCGCTTGATGGCTTTATTTGCAACGGGATGCCTGGAAAAGGTCTCAAGGTAGTGTTTTGGATGTAATTGGAGGGGAAATCACATCGCAGAGGCACAGGGTGGCACTGGAGGGTTTCATAGGTCTACAATGTAAAATGGGTGAAGGGTGAGAAAACTTGGGTTCTTGGGGTTTAAACTTTGATGGGAAAATATTCAGAAGTGGCACGAAATTCATATTAATGGAGGATGGGCGGCTTATCGGAACGATAGGGAGGAAAATTTAGGAGGTTCTCGCAGCATTTTTAGGCATGGGTGGTTTTAGAGAGGGGTCACCTGATGTGTGTTAAAGCATGACACGTAGCCATCTATGGTCGGGAAAACCGCCTTATCGGGCAGGTAAAGGCAGTCATCGGGCCCGACCAATATGGCTTTGGGTCATTGGATATATAGGGAGGTGATTGGACAATAGTTGGGTGGGAGAGCATGCGCGGGGAAATGAATAGGAATTGAGGGGGGCCAAGGGTTTTAATTGGGGTGGTATGGTATTAGTTTAGGCTTAAAATGTAGGTTTAAAGTTATTGGGTGCCACTTAATGATAGGATTAGGCAATGGGCCGGGGTTAACTTAAGTTTTACTAGGGCTAGGTAAACTTAAGTGGAGTTGTAGTAGGATATGGGTATTCATATTAGTTTTTATTAAAACTAAGGGGTTGGGGTATTTATATAGGGATTTAGATATTTACGGGAAAAGGGTTACTATCGAGGTTTATTTAATAATGTTAACAATTAATATGAAATGATCAAAGAGGGGTTTTTCTTAAGTCAAAAGGGAAAAGGCATGTGATTGCGCATTTAGACTTAAACTTAAGAAAAAAGGCTTTTTTGTGGGTTTTAACCGAAAAGGGATTTACATGGGGGGGTATTGCTTTTCCTAGGTAAAAAGGTGTTTAACCTTAGGAAAAGGGGTTTTATTAGGGTAATGAGACAAAATGGCTTGTATGAAGGGGGAATGTGTTTATGAAGGGGATTCTAGTACTTGCATCCATAAGTCATTAAGTTGAGGGTCCAGTCTCTCCAAAAGTCAAAGAAATGCTCTAAGCCTGTTTGACTCGTAGGTTTAGACGTATTTAGAGCATATTTGTTGATATGAAATTAGTAAGTAAAGGGGAAAAGTGAATGAGGGGAAGCTAATCACATGAACTTGCAAACCTTTGTCTTTGCCTTCATAGTTAACCATACGTGTTGAAAGATGTATATAGGCATGATGCATGTGCTTTGATCTAAGAAACTTTGTAGTTCAGCAACCTTCCTTCTACTTACCCATTTCTTACCTTTAACATATTTTCTTCATTTCTTAAGGTGCATTTAGGCTACTAATCCCTTATTCTATCTATTTTTCTTTCATAAAGCAAACTATCTAATTCGAACCTTATATCATCCAAGGGCTCAGATGAAGCTTATGAGCTCCTTTTATTTTCTCTACCGAACTATGATCTACCCAGATTAAACTATTTGGTCATATTTTATTCTTTAATCTATAAACATGAAATTCAAATAATGGAATAACCAAGATTAAACTATTTGACTACCATGGATTGTGGCATGAATAACAAGTTGCACACAATCATTATTATACATAAAAGTAAATAGTAGTGGTATTTGGACTTGCACACTTTCATGGTCTCTTTGTTTTTGGGGTTCATATATTTCCATCTTTTTTGACCTTCTCTTATTCTTTTGTCCTTCGATTTTTATTTTAGGACATGCCCTCTTTATATTTTCATTTTTTTATAATATGGAAAACATTTGCAGAAAGCAAAGGTATGTACAATATTACAAGGGTTAACCTTAGTCATTCAAAATTATGACTCCTATTGGTATAGGAACCTAACAACTTCAACTTTGAGAAGTTAATTAACAAATACTAACTAATTAAATAAATAAATAATTTAATTAATTAATCATATTATATTATTATTATTATTATTATTATTACTATATTATTATTAATTAATTAATTATTTTCTGAATTATTATTCATAACACGCTATGTCTGTAGGGATTTTGGACACTATTATAGGATTGTTTGGTTTCTTGTATCAACCACAAAGGCACCTTCAACTCACTGTTTTTCGTTTAGGAGGAGGATGTTGATAGTGATGGGGAAACAATTTTTTGCTTTGGAAAAGTGAAAATGAAAGGAAAAGTAGGATTTTTTTGGTGAAACAATGGAACAATGGAAATATTTGGTGGTTTTTGTGAGGTGTATTAGCTGTAGGGAGGCCTAAGGATCTTCCCCCTTGCTTAGAGGAAAAAAAAAAAAACCTTAGTTTTATAACCTTCTCCCTTGCTCTGCTATTTCTCATAGCAATACAAGAACTTTCCTATAACATTGTAGGCCCATGGAAAATACAAAGGAAGGAAGCCTCGAAGTGATGGATAAATATTATAAAGGATGACGAAATGGATGAAGAAGGACTGGAGAAAATTTTCCTTGCTTGGTATATGTATTTTTCAAATTTAGGTTACGACTTCTTGTAGTATACTTGTTTAGCCAATATCTCTCAAACTATAGATTTAATTCATTTCAAAAAATTTTAGCATGTTACCATCATCCTTATGAATCTACCCATAAAAAACATTAGCCAATGGATGCACAAATATTGAGAGAAACAAAAAATGGTTGTAGGTGATGGTGGAAATTTTCTTGAAAAAATACACTAGAAACTGCCAAAAAAAAATTGTTCATGTTACCATCATCGTTATGAATCTCCTAATAAAAAAATATCAACCAATGGATGCATGGTTTGTGGTATATGGTTAAGACAATTTTTGCCCTATGTTTTTTAGCACTTTTATAACATCCGATAGAAACACAAAACTTTCCTATAGAAAATCAGGACAACAAGGAAAATGAATAGGAAAGACTTCAGAATGATGGGTGAAGGCTGGAAATGGATAAGAGTGATGGATTGAGTTGGCCTTGGCCCTATTGGAGGATCTGAAAATTCAAGTTTGATTGCCCTTGACTAGATGTATGTTTTTTTATTAGCTTCTTCTTATGGTGCTAACTTGTTGTTGTTGCTTTTTGAGGTTAGAGAGTGTTGGGTTGCATTATATTCTTTCCATGACTAGCCCACGTAGTTAGCTGGGGTGTTAGAAGGGGGGTGTAGCCCCCCCCCCTCATTGTGTTGATTGCATAGAGGGGCGGAGTGACAATGGGTTTGAGGGGTACAGGTAACCCCACTCTATGGGGTTCATGGTAGTGCCCTGGAAAATTTTAGTAGTGGACCCTATGTTAGGTTCGGTAGACCGACCTATGGTTTTGTGCATGATTTTTGCACATGTTTTTTGGATGCAATGGTTTTCGATCCATGGTATTCGATACTTCGGCATGTATAAATATGTATTATAGCATTGAAAGGAACATAATGAAAAATCAAGCTGGTAGTCCTGGTTTTGGGATCCACGGAAAAATCGCTGTTTATATGTGTTTTATGTGTCATGCTCTCTTATTGTTTATTTTATGTGTTTTAGAATTCATATGCAAGTAATTTCTATACAGGGTTAGAACCAACATTTGGTATCAGAGCTATTTTGGCTTCAAGGGGACACCTTTGTTGTTGAGGGATTTCGCTCGGGCCTATGGTAGACCCTATTATGTGGGAGATCTACGAGATTGATAAATTTAAGGGTCATAGTTTTGAGTTGTGGAAACTCAAGATGGTGGATCTGTTGGCGAATAAAGATCAGTGGATCATGGGAGTTCCGAGTACTAAACCAATAGGATTATCCGATGAAGAATGGAAGAGGTTGGATCAGAAGGTAAAGAGCACAATATGATTGTGTGTCTTAGATTCAATATTGTTGCATGTATCATGGGAAGCTATGACGAAGGCTTTGTGGGACAAGTTAGGGACTTTGTACCAATCTAAGTCTCTGGTGAATAAACTGTTCTTGTGGAAAAAGCTATATAAGCTGGGAATGAAAGATGGAGACTCAGCGACAAAGAATCTAAACACATTTAATACTGTGGTAAGTTAGTTAGCATATGTTGATATTAAAATTTCAGATGAAGATAAGTGCATCAATTTGTTGTGTTCTCTACCAAATTTGTGCGATAGTCTGGTTATTGCAATAGATAGCAATGCAACTTCCTTACAGTTTGATGAAATAGTCTCATCCTTGCTGAAGGAGGAGATGAAAGAGAAAAATATGGAGAGCCAAAATGGTGATGCCTTGTCTGTACAAGGACAGTCCCAGAACAGAAAAAAAAAAAAAAAAAAAAAAAAAAAAAAAAAAAAAAAAAAAAAAAAAAAATCGAGTGGGAGATCTAAATTCCACAAAAACTTGTAAAAGTGGTGTGCTGGAAATGCGGAAATGAAGGGCACTACTAAAGGGACTATAAATTTAAAGCTCCTGATAAAGAAAAGTGATCTAATGATGCTCCTTCTGCAGAGGTGAAAACCACCTGAGATGAAGGTGGGGATGTGTACTTGGCTTCTTCAAGTACACATGTAGATCATGATGCATGGGTTGATTGACTCAGGTGCATCCTTTCACTTCACTCCCCATAGAGAGTGGTTATGCAAGTATGAGAAATATGATGGTGGTGATGTCCTCTTAGGGGATGGTAGGAAGGCTAGAATCATTGGTCGCAGAAAAGTAAAGTTGAAGTTTCAACGTGGAAGTGTTAGAACACTTCCGGGTGTTCTAATATTCTTGCATTGGCCAGAAATCTGATTTCTGTAAGCAAGATGGATGATGCAAGTGTAAAAACAGTGTTTGAGATGGATACTTGTAAGATGGTTCGGGGAGCACTAGTATTGATGCAGGTAGCTCAGATTGGAACTTTGTACAAGCTGCAAGGTAGCAATGTTGTTGATGAGTGCAATAGTTATGTGGTTCTTGAAAGTCAAGTAGAAAATCTAGTGATCTCTAGAGAGAAGACCATGTTGTGGCATCAAAGGCTTGGAAATATTAGAGAGAAGGGCTTTCGAATACTTCATGGTAAAGGTATGGTATAAGGTATGAGTAATAGCTCTCTAGATTTTGATTTTTGTGAAAATTGTGTATATGGGGAGCAAAATCAGGTGAGCTTCCCCTCCAGTGGTAAGAGGGTGCAATAGATATTAGAGCTTGTACACAGTGATGTGTTTATACCTGTGAAGGTTCCATTACTGGGTAAGTCTGTGTACTATGTATCATTTATAGATGACTTCTCAAGGAATACATGGATATATTTTCTTAAGAAGAAATCTGAAGTCTTTGATAGGTTTAAATAACTTCAAGCTCTAGTTGAAAACCAAATAGAGAAGAAGATAAAGGTGTTGAGGAAAGATAACGATGGAGAGTTTTGTAGTAAGGAACTTGAATAATTCTATAAGAAGTGTGGTATAGCACAATAGAAGACTAATCCATATACACCTAAGCAAAATGGAGTTGCAGAAAGAATGAACAAGACGTTGATGGAAAGGGAAAGAAGCATGCTCAGTGGTGCTAGGTTAGGACAAGAATTCTGGGCGGAGGCGGTGGAAACAGCATGTTACCTGGCCAATAGATCACCTTCATCAGTGTTGGAGGATAAGACTCCACAAGAGGTATGGGCTGGTAAGAAAACCTCTCTTTCACATCTGAGGGTATTTGGATGTGATGCATATGTACATGTTCCAAAGGAGAAACGAACCAAGTTGGATAGTAAATCTAAAAAGTGCATCTTTGTTGGGTATAAGGATGGTTTAAAGGGTTATAAGCTTTGGAACCCAGTAATAAGGAAGGTTGCGTACAATCGAGATGTGGTGTTCAGAGAGGTTAAATATATTATTAAAGATGAAGTCCAACCAAAGGAACCTGAGAAGATAGAGCTTGAGCTAAAGGAGGAAGAATCAGACGCTATAGTAGAGGAGGAATCAGAAGATGAAGAGCCTCAAACTCTGGGTGTGAGAAGATTAGTTCGATAAAGAAGGCAGTGAGAAAGATATAGTCCATCTGCTTTATGTTCCAATTTTTCTTTATCTATTATTGATGATGACCCCAAAATTGTGAAGGAAGCAATAGATTCAGAGGATGGAAAACTCTGGAAAGAGGCCATGGTTGATGAAATGACATCTTTGCACAAAAATGAGGCTTGAGATCTGGCAGCGTTTTCTGCTTTATCTATTACTGATGATGATCCCAAAATTGGGAAGGAAGCAATATATTTAGAGGATGGAAAACTCTGGAAATAGGCCATGGTTGATGAAATGACATCTTTGCAAAAAAATCAGGTTTGGGATCTGGTGGAGTCATCGGCTGGAAGGAAACCCATTGGCAAAAAATGGGTGTTCAAGAAGAAGACAAATGGAGAAGGAAAGGTGGAGAAATACAAAGCTTGGTTAGTAGCAAAAGGTTATTCCGAAGTGCTGGGAATTGATTTTGGTGATATTTTTTCTCCTGTTACCAAGGTAACTTCTATTAGATTACTTTTATCTATTGTTGTTGCTTTTGATTTTGATTTAGAATAGATGGATATGAAGAAATCATTTCTTCATAGGGATCTGGAAGAGGAAATCTACATGAAGCAACCTGAAGGCTTTGAGGTCTTTGTATGGGTTAAAACAGTCACCAAGGATGTGGTATCAGAAATTTGATACATTTATATAGGGACTTGGCTTCACCAGATGCAAAGAAAATAACTGTGTGTATTTTAAATTAATTGGTGACGGTGTTATTTATCTGGTCTTGTATGTGGATGATATGTTGCTGGTTGGAAATGACAAAGAAATTATCAAGGATTTGAAGACCCAATTGTCCTCCAAAATCGACATGCAATATCTTGGTGTTGCAAACTATATTTTGGGCATGGAAATTAAAAGACATTAGGTAAAGAGGAAGCTCTAGTTAAACCAGAGGAAGTATGTTGAAATAATATTGCAGAGGTTTAATATGCAAGATAGTAAACTAGTGAAGGTTCCTATTCCTGTAGGTGTAAAGTTATCTGCTGAATAGTGTCCCAAGACACAATAAGAGGAAGAGGACATGTCCCGTGTTCCATATGCAAGTGCAATTGGTAGCTTGATGTATGTGATGGTCTGTACTAGACCAAACATTGCACATGCAATGGGAGTATTGAGCAGGTTTATGTGAAAACAAGGGAAGGAGCACTAGACAGTAGTGAAGAGGGTTTTCAGGTATTTGCGTGGCACTAGTGATTATGGTTTGTGCTACCAAGGAAGACTAGGATTGGATAGAGTTTTGGATATTCATGGCTTTGTTGATGCAAACTAGGCTGGAGATCTAGATCAGGGAAGATCTACAAGTGGGTATGTGTTTAACCTATTTAGAGGTGCAGTCAGTTAGATGAGTAAGAAACAATCTGTAGTGGCACTATCAGCTACATGTTGGGTTGTGTTATATTCTTTCCACGACTAACTTATGTAGTCCACTGGGGGGTTAGAGGGGGGGGGGAGCCCCCCCTTCGTTGCGCTGATTTCGCAGCAGGGAGGTGGTAGCCCCCCCTGTCTGGGGGGTTTGAGGGGGGTGAGTAGGCCCCCTCTACGGGGTCTGGGGCAGTGCCGCGGGAAAAACTATTTTGGACCCTATATTAGGTTGCGCGAACCTACCTATGGTTTTTGGTCCATGGTATTGGATGCTTCGGCGTGTATAAATATGTATTGTAACATTGAAAGGAACATAATGAAAA
>APFE030696405.1:0-30817 GCA_000404065.3 Pinus taeda | reverse complement strand
AAAACTCTGGAAAGAGGCCATGGTTGATGAAATGGCATCTTTGCACAAAAATGAGGCTTGGGATCTGGTGGAGTTGCTGGCTGGAAGGAAACCCATTGGAAGCAAATGGGTGTTCAAGAAGAAGACAAATGCAGAAAGGAAAGTGGAGAAATACAAAGCTCGGTTGATAGCAAAAGGTTATTCCCAGGTGCTGGGAATTGATTTTGGTGATATTTTTTTGTCCTGTTGCCAAGGTAAATTCTATTACATTAATTTTATCTATTGTTGTTGCTTTTGATCTTGAGGTAGAACAGATGGATGTGAAGACAACATTTCTTCACGGGGATTTGGAAGAGGAAATCTACATGAAGCAACCTAAAGGCTTTGCGGTGAAGGGTACGAAAGAATTGGTATGCAAGTTAAAGAAGTCTCTGTATGGGTTAAAACAATCACCAAGGATGTGGTATCAGAAATTTGATACATTTATACAGGGACTTGGCTTCACCAGAAGCGAAGCAGATCACTGTGTGTATTTTAAATTAATTGGTGACCGTGTTATTTATCTGGTCTTGTATGTGGATGATATGTTGCTGGTTGGAAATGACAAAGAAATTATCTAGGATTTGAAGACCCAATTGGTCCTCCAAATTTGACATTGAAAGATCTCGGTGTTTGGCAAAACTATATTTTGGGCATGGAAATTAAAAGAGATCGGGCAAAGAGGAAGCTCTAGTTAAACCAGAGGAAGTATGTTGAGACAATACAGCAGAGGTTTAATATGCAGGATAGTAAGCCGGTGAAGGTTCCTATTCCTGTAGGCGTGAGGTTATCTGCTGAATAGTGTCCCAAGACACAAGAAGAGGAAGAGGACATGTCCCATGTTCCATCTGCAAGTGCAGTTGGTAGCTTGATGTATGCAATGGTCTGTACTAGACCAGACATTGCACATGCAGTGGGAGTATTGAGCAGGTTTATGTCAAAACCAGGGAAGCAACACTAGACACGAGTGGAGCGGGTTTTCAGGTATTTGCATGGCACTAGTGATTATGGATTGTTCTACCAAGGAAGACTAGGATTGGACAGAGTGTTGGATATTCGTGGCTTTGTTGATGCAGACTTGGTTGGAGATATGGATCAGAGAAGATCTACAAGTGGGTATGTGTTTAACCTATTTGGAGGTGCAGTCAGTTAGATGAGTAAGAAACAATCTGTAGTGGGACTATCAACTACAGAGGCAGAATACATGGCAGCCACTCATGCAAGCAAGGAAGTAGTTTGGTTGTAGAGATTGTGCTCAAGTACGGGGTTAGTACAGGCAACTATAAGGATAGATTGTGATAGCCAAAGTGCAATTTTCTTGGCAAAGAACTCTGCTTATCATTCAAAGACAAAGCACATTGATGTTCAGTATCACTTTGTGAGGGATATGATAGAAGACAAAAAGGTGTTGTTGGTAAAGGTGCACACTTTGAAGAATACTGTAGATGCATTAAAAAAATCTGTGATCTCTGAGAAGTTCTCTTGGTGTAGAGAAACAATGGGCGTTTCAAGGCTGGAAAAATGACTAAGCTCTCCTGTGACCCCCTGTGGAAAGAAAACAACAAGTGGGAGATTGTTGGGTTGTGTTATATTCTTTCCACAACTAACCTATGTAGTGAACCGAGGGGCTTCATTGTGCTGATTGTGTAGTGGGGGGGTGGCAGCCCCCCCTGTCCGGGGGGTTTGAGTGGGGTGGGTAGCTCCCCTCTACGGGGTTCAGGGCAGCGCCCCAGGAAAAAATTTTTTGGACCCTATATTAGGTTGTGCGAACCTACCTATGGTTTTTGGTCCATGGTTTTGGATGCGATGGTTTTCAGTCCATGGTATTGGATGCTTTGGCATGTATCAATATGTATTGTGACATTGAAAGGAACATAATGAAAAATCAAGCTAGTAGTCCCGGTTTTGGGATCCAGTGGGAAATCTCTGTGTATATGTGTTTTATGTGTTATGCTCTCACATTTTTATTTTTTCTGTGATTTAGAATTCGTATGCAGGTAACTTCTGTATGAGGTTAAAACATGCACTATAGGGGCAGAATACATGGCAGCCACTCATGCAATCAAGGAAATAGTTTGGTTGCAGAGATTGAGTTCAAATATGGGGTTAGTATAGGGAGCTATAAAGATAGACTATGACAATGAAAGTGCAATTTTCTTGGCAAAGAACCCTGCATATCATTCAAAGACAAAACACATTGATGTTCAGTATCACTTTGTTAGGGATATGATAGAAGAAGAAAAGGTGTTACTGGTAAAGGTGGACACTTTGAATAATATTGCAGATGCATTGACAAAATCTATGAGCTCTGAGAAGTTCTCTTGGTGTAGAGAAACAATGGGTGTTGCAGGGCTGGATAAATGACTAAGCCCTCTTGTGGCCCCCTGTGGAATGAAAACAACAAGTGGGAGAATGTTTGGTTGTGTTATATTCTTTCCACAACTAGCGCACATGGTTAGCTGAGGGGTTAGAAGGGGGGCAGAGCTCCCCCTTCATTGTGCTGATTGCGTAGCGAGGGAAGTCACAATGGGTTTGAGGGTTACAAGTAACCCCACTCTATCTGGTCCGAGGCAACGTCCCGGAAAATTTTGGTTTTGGACCCTATGTTAGGTTGGGCGGACCCACGTATGGTTTTGTGCATGATTTTTGTACGTGTTTTTTGGACACGATGGTTTTTGGTCGATGGTTTTGGACGTGATGGTTTTCAGTCCATCATATTGGATGCCTGGGCATGTATAAATATGTATTATAGCATTGAAAGGAAGATAATGAAAACTCAAGCTGGTAGTCCCGGTTTTGGGATCTAGGGGAAAATCTCTATGTATACGTGTTTTATGTGTTATGCTCTCGCATTGTTTATTTTATGTGTTTTAGAATTCGTATGTAGGTAATTTCTGTATGGGGTTAAAACCTACAGAGAGAACTTGCATACATCAAACATGGATACTTGGAGCAAAGGATCATTTTTTGTTTTCATATTTTTAGTTTTTTCTCTTTTATTTAGGCCTACTAGCTACCTCAATGAGGGTTTCAACCAGAAATTATGCCCAAATGCGTCATAGGAGGTTTTCACCTAGGATCTTATTTCCTTTTATATATTATATATATATAATATTATATATATATATATATATATATATATATATATATATATATATATATATATATATATTATATATATATAATATATATATATATTATCTATATATATATATATATCATTTTTCTCTCTTTTTTCCAACCCACTAACTGCCTCATAGAAGTTTTCAATCATTGAGCCAGTCTCAGGTGCCTCAAAGGAGGTTTTCACCTGATATTTTATTTTTTTCTCTCTTTTTTTCTCTTTTTCCCATTTTATTTATTTTTTCTATCCTACCCTACTTGAAAAAAAATATCTTTCAAGAATAGGAATGTTTCCAATGGATCCATGTACGTATGAGGATGGAAAATAAAATCATATGATGGTTTGAAAGATATGCTCTAATATATACTAGAATATGAGAGATCATCTTCTTTGATTGAGATGATATCAGGAACTATTGAAGAGGATTGTGGTGCCCTAGCTTAATGATTATTTTTAACCAAATTTTCATATAGTTGTGATTCCCTTGATTCACTTGCTTATTTAGATCATCCTCTATGTCCTCTTTTGGCATGACATTTCAAATCTTCTACTTTTTGTTAATTAGTATCTTGAACACACACATG
The DNA here is from genome assembly GCA_000404065.3 of Pinus taeda. NCBI lineage: Eukaryota > Viridiplantae > Streptophyta > Pinopsida > Pinales > Pinaceae > Pinus > Pinus taeda. Next base: position 27,091 of record APFE030696405.1, on the reverse strand, counting down.
ATCTAATGATAGGCATAGTAGAAATTCTCTAGCATCAAGCTCCAATGGTTGATATCCATCAAATGTGGTCCATGATTCTAGAGTCTCCTCTAAATCATATTCTTCTAGATGTTGTTCTTCAATGATAGCATGAGAATCTATTTTTTGCAATAATCTTCTAGATTTAAGATGAATATCAAGAGGAGTTGTTCGAAAATTTTGTGCCTCAACATTGTAAGTGGGTTGACTTACTTTATTGTTTGGATTCAGAAATGTCCGTGTAGGTAATTGAGTGGGAGTGGGTCTTTGAGATGGTTGTGGTGATGGTGTTTGTGAATGGAATTGATATTAGAATTGAGGATAGTGAGGATGTTGAGGGAATTATGGATCACCCCATTCAGGAGGTTGGAGTTGATATTGCTGAAAAGAAGGAATGACAAGTTGGGGAGGATAAGACCATGAATATTGAGGGAAATATGGATCACCCCATTTGGAAGGATAAGACCATGGAGTTGGGATAAAACAAGGTGATGTGATAGGTGGGTACCAAGATTAAAATTGTGCATTATAACTTGTATTAAAAGAGGACGGGTATTTCTTATATTGTTGATATGGGTTGAAAAAGTAGACTTTCTCCACACCTCCTTCTAACTTCGCTTCTACCTCTTCTTCTTCTTCTACCTAAAAAAATGGATGGTGATGTGGTTCTTACTGCACCACATGATCAAGTGAAGGGTGAAGGGCAGGGGGGGGGGGTTGTGTTGTGGTATTGCATAAATATTTTTTGTTTTTATAAAAAAAAAATAATGAGAATGCTAATTAAATACAATTTTCTATTTTTTAAATGAAAGATGCCTAATGCAATTTTTTTGTTTTTGTAGAAAATATGAATACATAAAAGAAAAGAGGAATCATTCCAAGAACAAGAGAGTGTTTTCTTTGACACCCTCCCCGACAATGATGCCAAAAAGTGATGACCCTCACTATTACAACAAGAATGTTGGAACACTTCAGGGATCAACTTTAATTATCAATCAGGGGTTCACACAAACTTAAGAGGGGTCAACACTACATGTGCAACATATACCTTCATCTTCCTAATGTAACTCCATTTGATGCAGGTGAAAGAAGGCAATTAAAAAAATCAAATGAGAAAATTTATAGGTAAGACTTCAATCCTAAGTTGTAAATGGTAAATAACAATAAGCAGACATATTCTACTTTTATTGAAAAGTAAATAACATAAAGGAAATCTATTCTACTTGCAAAAATGTAAAGAACACATAAGAAAATGAAAATAAAGTGAATATAATATATCTTGCTAGAAAAAAAATGATGTTAAAGGAAATCTATTCTAATTTGTAGGAAAGGAAAGTCCCATATTACTCTTGCAGGAAAGAAATCACACTCTGCTTAAAGTAAATTGCAAGAGAGACAATCCAGACTAGTTGCAGAAATCAACATTTAAGAAGCAAGAAATGAAGAAGCTAAATGGTGACATAAGCAAGCCTAAACTCAACCAAAGTTGTCTTATATCTTTCATGGACTATTCTAATACATATAATATATACCTCTACCATGAATGTGGAGCAACTCTAGGCAAGGGAAGAGCTAAAAAACATACTACAAGAAACTCTATTTTGCTATAGGAAACTTCCAACAAGTCTATCCATCAAGTTCACTTTCCAAATTCCTAAGCTAACAAAGTGAAAATTCAATTTGGTAAATTTTGTTAGTAATTTCTATTTTTTTAGGCTTCACTCCAAGTGGAATCAACTCAAACTGACTTTATTATCATGTGCTAAAATTCAACAGAATTTTACTACTATTTTGCTATAGGAAACTTCAAGTAATCTTGTTGATTGAGTTAATATGTCAAATGGCTAATAAAATCAAATGAAAATGTCGTGTGATATTTTTTTAATTAATTTGAATGTTTGTAGGCTTCAATCGAGTGCATTCAACTCAAAATAGCTTCATTAACATGTGCTAAAATTCAACAGAAATTTATTACTAAAACCAAAAATTTCATAATTATGAACTAGTAAACCAATCTAAGTAACTCAATGATAAATATGACTTTGCAGAGTTTTTATAAGGATGCATCATATTTGTAACTGTATAAATGACCTAAAAATCAACTTACTTCAAACATTTAACCAATCTAACATAAAATAAATGAAGCATGAATACTAAGTGCAAAAATAGGAAATGCAAGAATAAGAGATATACGTGAATAAGAAATGAAAAGAAGATAAAGAACTTATACAACAGGGATTTGAGGCTCCTTATATGGATAAGACCAATGATACTCAGAGTCCTATGAAGCAATCTAAGACTTAGAAATTGAAAATGAAATCAAACTTCATTACTAGAATCAATTCAAGTACATCCCTTCTGGAAATCAAAGTAGAACTACTAAATAATATGTTTCTTCACAAGAAGACCAAAAATTACATGCCCCTTATAACCTAATTCAAATTGGTAATTTTACAAACTAATGGGGAAGCATCCTCCTTAAAATGAGGAATCTTTCCCCTCCAAAATTCGTCAAAAAGTGGATATTGTCCCCAACAGTAGGAATCTTCATTAAATATTTGTTTTGGCTTCTCCTGTAGTAGGGAACACATCACTATATTTTCTTAATTAGTGGATCTCTAGAATTTGTTCAATACTCCCATAATATCCTATTCATTTGTTGGTCCACCCTGTAGCATCCAATGGCAAGGAGAAAGTCCCTAAATTCTCTCATTCTGCATATTTTCATACTTTACTCAATATTTTCCAAAATAAATAAAACTACGAACATAATAAGCAAGGAGAAATGGAATTCCTAAGGACCCATTAAGACGATGAGTTAACTCTATAATGTACAAGAAAGGGGTTTAAGAAAATGTTTTAAGCCTCTAGTAATGATAAAATGGGCCTTAAAATATATACAATTTAGAGGCCCATCACAAATAAAGGGAGCATAGAATTTGATCTAGAGAAGAAGACATCTAGACCCTGACCGTGACCCAACTCTAAGTTTCCATGTCAAAACTGGCAAACTATAAGGGATTTCAATGATGTATTAATGGGGTTTATCATTGCAAAACATTCCTTGGTTGAAAACCATGACACTGTAAGGAAGTTCAATGATGTGGTAATGTAGGTGATCATGGAACGATGCCTAGGTAAAAAATAATGACACCATAAGTAAGTTCAATGATTTAGTAATGGAGGTGATCATTGCACCGAATGCTTGGGTTAGTTTCTGAGACTTTCCTCTAGAAATGACCTCTTGTGCATCTTCCAAAGCTCCATTTAACAAAATTTGAGCACCATTTCTAAGACATTTCAAAATTTTTGTAGAGAACATGTCATTCTTCATTAGCACTTTGTTCTCTACACTCCTAAATAATGGTGTTTCTAAAAAGAAGAACCAAACACTCAATGAGATGGATAATTGCATGATTTAGTCCAAGAAATTAAGATATAGCTTTTGGGATGAAGTAGCTAATTGTGTCGATTATATTGAAAATAGGATTACTCATAAGGAAGTTCAACATATGAATCGAACGGAAACTTGGACACGTAATAAGCCTCTTGTTTCTTCTTTAAGGGTATTTGACAGTCTCTCTTGGGAGTCAATTGCAAATGAAAAGCATAAATACATGGAAACATGAATTTTTATCGGTTATTTGATACTAACTTTGAGGATTTTTTGTTCCGAAGATATGCTCATTTTTATAAACACAACAATTGAGGATCATCTTCCCCTCCTTACTCATATTTAACAATTCATAATGGTTATAATCATTGGGATTATTTTGTAGATTTGACAAAATATTAAATTTCTATTGATTGTCCTCAACTAGAAGAAAAATCCACAAATAGGTCCATTAGAACCTAAAAAGTCAAACTAGGAGTAGCCTATTCCATATGAATTTGTTAAACAGACATGGACAGCGAGAAAGAATAGAAAGATAAAGCATGCATTACATTTTTTATTAACAATAGATGTACATTTATAGTACAATATGGTGACCGTTGGGATTCACATCCCAAGGTCCCTTGGACTACTTAGTCTGTTCGGCTTCCACACTAACCCATTTAGGATTAAGTGTCCAACATTCCCCCCCTTAATCCGAAGGGTTATGTATGAGTCCAAGAAAAGAGCTGTAATACAAAATGTGCAAAAATGCATGGCAGCACTAGGCTGGATGTGCTCTATGAAATGTTGGTATAAAAAGGCAGTGGTTTAAGGATGACCACCAACACTTGAACGCTTAGTGCAGTTCCTGGAACTCTTCCAAAACTGGTAAGAAGCTGAAGTCTTCTACTAGAGGAAGTGATCCTATTGTTTTAAAGAGGGAAACCTTCAACCATAAAAGGGAGGTGTCACCCCGCATAAAAGGGAGAACTTCAACCTGAAAAGGGAAGTCTCAACCTGTGATGGTTTAAGGATGAACAACAACTCTGGAATGCTTAATGCAATTCCTGGAACTCTTCCAAGTCTGGCAAGAAGATGAAGTCTTCTGCTAGAGGAAGTGTTCTCAATTTTGTTCCTGGAATTCTTCCAAAACTGGCAAGAAGCTGAAGTCTCTGCTAGAGGAAGTGTCCCAGATTGCTAATTGAAGGCATGCTCACGGGCATCTTTGTCTCTGGCTACAACTCTGAAACTGGTGTGGCAATTTGTGGCTCAGGCTCGCTTGATGTGACTTTGAAGCTTGTAGATGACCATCATTTCCCCCTGTCAGATACAAGGTGAGATGATGGAGAAAACTCAACTGCAAGACTGTTCAATATTCTGGAACAAGTTCTGACATGTGTTTGAAATATCTTCTTGGTTGTTGATGCCCATTGCCAAGAAGTGATCCATCCTAGAAGAATCTTTGTTCTTGCAGGACGTTTGTTTCTGAAGCATCTGTTTGAAGAATGACTGGTTTTATGACAATGCTTACATGGATGAAGATCAAAACAGTGATCTTTCAGATGGCCAACTCGGTCATAGTGTTGGCATTTCACGATCTCTTGTTGTTGTTGCTGTGGAAGAGGAGCAGAGTCTGGAACAGCTGGAGGTGAACTGTCATGAGGAGCAGGTGAACTGTCATGAGGAGCAGGTGAACTGTCATAAATGAATTCAGCACTCTGAAACTGAATGGATTTTGACAAGTCCTTGTCATATCCAAGACCGGTTTTGTGCTTGTTGTGGACAAGCTGTTCCCAAGGTCTGATGATGGGCTTGGGAAGTGCAGACTGAACTTCTACATCTGCATGTACAACTGCTGCTTTATTTGGTACTAAATCTGAATGAACTGTAACATTATGCTGATGGATGGTTGTCTCAATGTTCCAAACAAAAACAGGTTCAGAATGGTGTCTATTTTGATGTAGCTCTTCTTGCTGTAGCTGTGATTCATGCTGCAAAAAATCAATATTTTCCTGTGCATTTTGTAGACATGTCTGAATTTCTGAAAGAGATCCTTTGCTGATTTGTAATGTGTCATCAACAGTAGATTGTATAAGAGTTTTCATGAACTCTAATACTTCACAGATTCTGGCCATTTTTCTTCAATGTCATTTAAAAACTGATCACAATTATTACTTAATGCAAAAAAGTAATATCCACGTACAGTACACAGCAATATCCTTTATAAATGTGCAGCAAATGAATCAAGGAAGCAAAGAAGTGTTGTATTGATAAAGGAACCTGGAACAATCGCGAGTTTGCACAGTAATAAGGATAAGTTTGTTCCCGGAAATTCGTCCACAATAGGCAATTATGACTGATCTGCAAATGTATCTGAAACCAACTTTTCCAGTATCTCTTGAACTTACAAATAAGAGAACCTCAAACCTGCAATGGCACAATGTAGCATGGCAGAACAGGTTTGAATTTAACCCTCAACAAGTGAAAAGATTATGAAGCTTTTCTGACTTGTACCACAGTTCAATGCTTGCCCTCAAATCAATTTATAGCCAAGCAACTACTATTCGTGATCGTCGTCGAATGAAGCATCCCAAGTACTCATAGTGTAACATCGATCTCAATTTAAAATTTTCCTTGACTAACAAAGGACTTCTGCGACATAACTCAGAGCAGACGAAGGATATGGAGATCGGTCGTTGGAAGCTTTGAATATTAATTGATGCTTTGTTATAGTCTTAGCCTATCTGCCCCCGTACCATAAACAGATTACTTGATCAGGGATACATTGATTGCTAAAAAAATGAACTCCAGAAATAATATATAAGCTTCTTGATCGCTAGACGTTTGTTTATACTTTTTCATCTTCAACAAAGTGCATCCTACCCCTCCATTCAGATTTCCAACCGAATGGCATCCAAGCCAGGACCTCTTACGCCATGGCCATGGGAAAAACTTGGCAACTTCAAGGTAAGTTTATCGGCTACATCCACAGATTAATTGAAAAAATTATGGGTTTCGACTGATAATATGAAATCGGATGTATTTGTGTATGAAGTATCTCCTCCTGTCACCATTGGCGATCAAGGATTTTCATACCAATTTACTAGGAGGACAAGAGGCAGATAATTTCAGCCTCATTCTTCTTATCTTGATCGTTGTTCGATACCTTCATAATCAATTATGGATAAGCATTTCGCTATCAGAATGCAAGGAGAAAACGCCAGATTCAATCAAAAAGTGTCGAGTTTGAGCAGGTTGATCGAGAGGGTACCTGGTATGTTCATCCCTCGGGTTTTAGTAATTATATGCCAAAGCAAATCACTTAACATCATCCTTACAACATTGCACACCATGTATTTCAGGGATGATCATATTTTTTTCCATGCCTTGTTGCTTTTCCTAGTTCATGCCTTTCTTCCAAGAGCTTCGAATCTCCATCTGTGGAATACGAAAGGTCTTATTGTGACAATATATACCATGTTAAACACACAACAGCATATTTCGGGATTATGTCGACCGCTTAGCCGAAATAAACTGGTATATATGGAGAAATAGACAGTAAATTGTGTGGAACGCTCATTTGAGCAAGAAACCTTCAGGCACTCTCTCAGATGTTAGGTATGCAGCGGCAACGTTTCTTTCAGGCAGATGTTTCTTTCAGAAATTAGGTATGCAGCTTCAGGCAGGCAGGCGTTATTTCAGGTAATGAAGACTGGGCAAGCACTATTCAAGGCAACTCAGATCAGTTGCTCAGAGAAAACAGGCCACACATGATGGCTCTGATACCATGTTAAACAGACATGGACAGCAAGAAAGAATAGAAAGATAAAGCATGCATTACATTTTTTATTAACAATAGATGTACATTTATACTATAATATGGTGACCATTGGGATTCACATCCCAAGGTCCCTTGGACTACTTAGTCTGTTCGGCTTCCACACTAACCCATTAGGATTAAGTGTCCAACAGAATTCTTGAGGAGGAGCCTTCATATGAGAATTTATCTTAATATATAATGGATATGATGAAAATGATTTTAGTTATGTAGGCTCAGATCAACCGTGGTCAAAAGGAACTCCCTTTTTGGCAATGAAGTTTTGTAAGATCCACAATAATTTTCTAGTGTTGTTGGAATACTTGAGTGGTAAGCCGCCTATTATAACCCTATTTTCCATTCCACTAGAGTGAGAGAGACCCAAGTTCAACTTAGCTTAGTTGTTGGCCAAAATTAATCCCCTTTCACCCTTTCTTTTGCTTTTACTGGTCTAACAAAGGGAATTATTACAAGTTAAAAGGTCGAAATTACGAAATTGAGTAATTTCTCATAATTATTTTGTCACAATTTCATAATTATGAGATAATATTTATTTCATAATTGAGAGAAAGGTTGTAGAATGTGTCATAAGGAGATCAACTTGACCCACCTGGGTATGAGTTGGCTAAGGGTTCATTATTGTATACGTTTCCTAAATTTTGAAGCCCCTAGGTGTCTAGATACATCCTCATGGAGGATAGGATGAACTTATATAATCTCACCCTATCAAGAGGAGAGGGAGATAAAATATCCATATTATAGTGTGAGAGTTATGTTCATTTGAGAGGCCATCCTATAGGGGGAGGAAACTAGATTTCTAGCTGAAGGAGAGGTGTTTCATGCTTGTAGGTATACTATTTCACGTATATTCCATTAATATATTAATGAAATATTATGATCCCCTTCCTCTACATGCCATGTGTATCATGTGTATATTTATGTTTTTTCCATGCTAATACGTCCTCTGTCGAAGGAAATTTTTCTTTACTTGGTTATGTTTGTGTGTAGATTTATTGGATCAAGATTGCTAAGAGTAGGTTCTTCATGTGGAATTAGGTTTTCCATAAATGACATCAAAATTCAATACTCATCACCAACCTGTGAGATTTTAGGTGTGTCTCTTTGAACAATTTGTTTAATATTTTATGCATGAATGTAATGGATGTTAAAGGATTTCATTGATCTCTTTTCCCTTTCATAAACCCTAGGGAAAGCATTAAAAAGAAATAGATCCTTGTGGCCGTGTGATTTCTGTCACAACACTACCATGATAGATGAGTATTCTTCCTTGATGAAGAATCATACTTGAGATATTTTTACTCTTACAAAGGAACGAAAGTTGGTATGTTGCAAGTGGGTCTACATAACCAAGTATGTAGTATATGGATTTGTTGACAAACATAAGGAACACCCTGTGGCTAAGAGTTTTTTCATAGGTTGAAGGAAATGACTATTTTGAGACTTTTTCTCTTATTCTTAAGACGGATTCTATATGTCTTGTACATTCTCTAGCTCCCTCCTAAGGTTGGTCAATTTACCAGGTGGATGAAAAGAGTGCCCTTTTCAATGAGGATATACATGAAGAGATTTACATGGACCATCCCCCTAGTTTTGTGTAGGATTGTTCCATTGCTTGAATGATTCAATGTTCCTTCTATGGTATCAGAAAATATCCTAGAGCTTGATATGAGAAAATCAATAACATTTTGCTTACTTCTCGGTTCAACTATTGCCATTTTAATCCAGCAATTTACACTCAAAGATGGGGCTATGATTTATTGATTCTAGTTTTGTATATGCATAATTTCATCCTCACAAAGAGTTATTCATTTATGTTTTAGAGTGTTAAGGAAGAACTAATAGGAAAATTTTCTATGTTGAATCTTGGTCTACTACATTACTCTCTTGGCCACGGGTTTACCAATATTGAGAATGGATCACCATCTTTCAACAAAGATCTTTTATTGTATTTTTACCTTATCTCCTTATATATTTACTCAAATGTAAACTTAGAAACTCATTGGATGTAGAATTTAATTCCACATCCAACAAGTACCCACTCATCATACTTTTGAGTAGACCTATATTCAAAAAATGAAAATACGTGAAAACACATTCTGTAATGTATTTTGAACTTTTTTCGATGTACGTATACTCAGAGTTATGGAGAGTGCATACTCGTTAGATATGGAATTGAATTATGCATCCAACGGGTGTCTACACTTGACATTTGGGTAAAGCTATAAGGAGATAAGCCAAAAATACAAAAAAAAACATTTTCCTTTATTTTTCTTTAAAAAATCATAAATATTATTTTTTTTCCTTAGGAGACTCATTTCAGACCTCAAAATTATATTACTGAATGGTGAGCCTACGCCTACTCTTTTTCAGTTTGGTGTCATACTCTACCATCTCACCACAGGTCGATCACACGTTGTATCTCCAATTGGTTAGCAATCTACCCTATTGAACACACACATGACTCGACAATTCTTCTGCAATAGGCCTAGTTCCTATATTCTCTGAGGATCCTCATCAATGTCATTGGAAAACAACAAAGAATATTCTAAGATATATTTAGAGCACTTCCAATTTTGGCATTAAGTATATTGTTGCTTTCCCTGAGCTTGTGAGTTTCACACATTCTGACTAAGTTGGATCAGTGGATGATAGGAAGTCCACCTTTGGATTTTTTTTGTGTCTTGGTTCTACTCTTATTTTGTTCTTGCAAGAAACAATTAGCTATTACATTATTTATGGAAAAAGTTGAGTATCTAGTTGTAGTTCAAGCAAGTTATGAAGTTCTTTGGCCATGATAGTTATTACTCGAGTTTGACATTCAATAGGATCAACCTATTGTTTTATGGTGTGATAGTTAGATGACAACACATATTTCTAGAAGCCATATGGAGCATCAATAGACCAAACACATTGACATCCATATGCACTTCATTTGCCAAGTTATTCAAGGTGGCATTCTTAACTTAGAGTATATAGCTACTAAAAGACATGTAGTAGATATTTTCGTAAATTCCTTGGCATCTTTAAGGTTTCTCTAATTATGACACATGGTTGGAGTGAAGGAAGATGTCCTTTGGGGTCATCTTAAGTCCTCCTTCCTTCACCTTTTCATTTTTCTCTTTCCTTCTTTCTTTTTATGTACTCTTTTTTGGGTAGTTTTTTTCTTTATGGGTTTCTTTTCTTTCTCGACATATGAGCAATTGTACATGGTTACTTAATCAGATCTTGTTGTCTTTATTTACTGCCTATGTTTCGCTTATAAAAATGTTAGAGTTCCAATTAAAAAACCTTAAACTCTTAAACTCATAAGATTAAGGAGCATCCTTATCTTTTGCATTTTCAGTCTTATTTTCCTCCAGCAATAAAATATTTTCTCAGTTCTTCATTTTGTTTCATCTCTTTGTAAAAGATTTTTATGCTTAGTTTAAGCCATAAGTGTTTTTGCACACTTGTACCGAGAATTAAATAAAAAAGCAGAACGTTTTGTAAAGAACCATAATACTACATACCTGTACCTCTTCTTTTATAAATTTTACATAATAAAAAAAATAAATGGAATGGAGTGCCATTCCTCATATCTCATTATACTATGATTCTACATTTCACATTTTCCATATAGCAGTTCAGCAGAGTCAATAGCTATTTCTGTTTTTATTATTTTTAATCATGTCGTAATCGGTCGGTTAACGTATTTGAATGCAAGAGCCTTGTCAACTCTTTTTTATCAATCAATTGCTACTGTTCCAAACAACAAAGATCTCCTCGTGCCATGCAGCTAACAATCAATTGCTACTGTTCCAAACAACAAAGGTCTCCTCGTGCCATGCAGCTAACAATCAATTGCTACTGTTCCAAACAACAAAGGCTTCGTCCCATGCAGCTAAGTGGATACAGGTATCCCTCATGAGTGTTAAGCCACACCTAAAGAAAAGAGAGTGGACCCCGTACAGCGTATCATCATCGTCGAACTGTCCATCTGCGAATATCTTTTTATTATTATTCTTTTTCGGTTGACTTCTCTGTAGTGGACGATCAGTTAACCAACCTAGGTTTCTACCTGAATTACCTCGTACATGCCATATAATCATATTAATATTATTCTTACTTGAGCTTTGCATTGTCTACGTTATTTCACATGTTGTTTATCATTAAAATCAATCAGCCTGGAACACTCACATGCTCCGGTCAACAATTACGGCTCCATGCCATAGCCCATATCACTATATTATAGTTTTTTCCTTTTGGCTTGATATCTTATATAATTAAAGCCAGTATACAATTAAATCACAGGGATTTGTATATGTTCGGCTATGGAAAAAAACAAATGAAAGTTATGAGCAAATATGTAAGGGAAAGAAGGAAAATCTTTCTCTAAACGCCTGAAACTAATGCGCTAAAAACGAAATAAGGGCATGAAAAAATATGAAGATTATATATAGTTAATCCAAGAACATCCTATAGTAGTCCAGCAAAATTAGAGCAAGCCTAGTTCGCTAATCGATCGGTGACGGCTCTGCCACCTTTGCTGTTCCTTAAGCTTTTCTTTCCATCTTTGGAATAACTTTTTAAAATCATGGTGAATTGATAATTTAGATAGTGACGTGGGATAACATTTTAATCATGGTTAATGGATAATTTAGATAGTGATTTAGAGTTGGGCAGAGAATTATGACTAAGGGATATGGAATTTATTTAGTTAGTCAAACATATGACGATTTGAGTAAAGAGGGAGTGGTATTAGGTAATACTTGATTACATTTGTGTGGGGAATGTTGGATTGGATGTGTGTGGACAAAATATAAGATGAAGTATATTATGTCTTATGTAATATTTCTTCTTATTTTCATCCACAATATAATTTATTAAATTCCTTTGTTTTAAAAAATATACCCCATTTTCACCTTCAAATATCTAATATTCCACTCCATCCTCATCTAGCTTATGTCTTATCTAATATTTCTTCTTACTCTCATTTATGTTTTAACTAATATTTCCCCTTACTCACACCATCCTTTTTAACTTTAAAAATATATTTTATCTAGTATTTCTCCCTACCCCACCTTTATCCTCAAAACTTATTATGTTTTATTGATATTTACTCACATCCCCCCTTCAAAAATATGTTTATACCTAGTATTACCCTCACCCTCAATCTAAAAACATTTTATGTTTGAGGGTGGGAGATGGGGAGAAATATTGCATACCCTTGTGAGGGTGGGGGTGAAGGGGAAATTTTGGATATGCTCAGTCTCAAATCATACTAAAAGGGTATGATGAGGCCGAGGGGAGATATTGGATAAAAGAATAACATGGTTTGGAGGTGAAGGTTTCCTATGTCTTCCACCAACCCTCATTCCACCTTCATGAGGGATCCCACCTCTATGAAGGTGGGGGTGAGGATCGGGGTGTAGGGAATTATATTGGATAATAAAACACAATATGTTTTGAGGGTGAGGGTGGATGGAATTATATTGGATAATAAAACATAATATGTTTTGAGGGCGGGGATTGGGGAAAATGATTGGATACACTCATGAGAGAGCGGGGTGAGGGGAAATATTGGATACCCTCACCCTCTGAATATATTATGTTTTATCCAACATTTCATGCCCCCACACCATTAGCCTCAAACATGTGGGGGTGGGGTTTGGGGTATACGATATAAAACACGAGTAAGGGTGGGGATGGGGAGATAGTAAATAAAACATGGGTGATGGGGGATGCTAGATAAAAAATATTTTAAAATGTGAGGGAGGAACTGATAAGAAATATTGGATAAATTATACTAAGGGTGAGGATAATAATAAAGAGAAATATTTGATAAAACATAACATGTTTAGAGAGTGAAGGTCAGGGGAGAGGAGGGGAGGAGAGGGAAATATTGGATAAAAAGTATTTTTGAAGGTGGGGATAGGTTTGAGAGAAAATATAGATAAAACATATTAGTTAAAATATTGGATAAAACATAGTTTTGATGGTAAGGAGTAAGGGGAGATATTCGATAAAACATAATATGTTTTTAGGGCATCGATAACCAATATCTACAGGTGTTGGTTGCACAACTAATGAATGTATTATTAAATTATCATTGTGTATGTATTTTTACATCTATGCTTAGATAGTGATGATCCTTACATAAGTTTTAACTTAGAGGAAAATCTAATTGAGTGCATGCTATTAAATTTTGGCAAACCATGTTTTAAGATCATTAACAGATGGAGGTAGCCAAAAACCATGTTTTAAGATCATTAACAGATGGAGGTTGTTTGAGTCTATTTGGCACATAATTTACTAATGATGTTATGTAAACTCGATCATGGGATTGAGTTTCTAATTGGGGTTGTATAAGAAACCATATAAATAGATATCATGAGCTATGGTTTATGTGTAACTGTATGTGTTGTAAACAAAAAAATGTTTATTGTAATGATAAAGAAGAAACATTGAAATTACTTAAATTTTACTTCAACCATTGAAATGATCTATCAAGTACAATGATCTCAAGAACTATTAGCAAAGTAGGTTGTATTTTACAATGAAAATGATTTGAAGCTACATGTGCATGGGAAATATACTTCAAGGGTTGTTATCTTTGTACATTAATGTAGATGCAAAATGTCGACATGGAAATAGTGACATATTTTATATTTAGTAATTCATCACATTTGTCCTCCCCTCATTTTTAGTCTTGTTTTTTTATTCTTTGAAATATAAACTCAATAATGAATATTTCTTTAACATCTTTTACTCCAATCCTTTCTTTTGAATTCACTTTTAACACTAGCATTAAAACACATATATTTCCCACAATTTCTCTACTATTTCAATAATTTTCACAAATTATTTGTAATTCTTCTTCCAATGGTTTGTGTTAATTTTCACCTTATAAATATCCATCCTAACACTCTTTTTATTATTATTTTAATTCTATTTGTTCCTAATGATAGGTAAGATGTTCATCTAAAACCCTATTTTTATTATTATTTTATCTTTATTTGTCCCTAATAACCCGTGAAGTAGCCACAATTGAACCCATCAACTGAAATCTATTAATATTCACAAATAAAACCATCACAAAAACTTAATCCATAACCTAAACATACTTTACTTATCACAAATTATAATAAATAAATTTAATAGGTGCATTTTAAAACAAGCATTAATATCCTTCTTTGGGCCCACCTTATAATACTTGTAATTACCAAAATTTCTAATTTTAACCAACTTTTCATTATATATGTTACTAATCACTTTTCACTTCTTTATTTATAAAAACAATGAAATTAATATTTTTTTATTAAGAATATTTTGAGGTTTCTATAAATTTTTATGTTCAGTAATGTAAACATAAACATTTTGACTTCGTCAATAGAAAAATTAGTAATTTATTGTTGGTGGTTTTGGATTCTAGGTTTTGAAAACCCCTGGTTTTACTTATTAATACTAATATATTATATACTTATAATGATCACGATAACTTAATAATAAATTTATTTCATTCACGTTAACATAAAACATGATTATAAACCCATTGAGTCCAATGAAGAAATACCTCAAGGCAAATGTTTATGTAATGACCAAGAGTGATCGATCTATTCCCCTACTCTATTATTTGATAAAATATCACTTAATAAATCATTGTGAAGACTTCAAGATCTATTCACCAACACTATTATTTTATTAAATATCACTTAATAAATCATTGTGAACACATCAAGATCTATTCAGCTAGAACATTATTTTATTAAGTGTATTACATGATAAATCATTGTGAAGACTTGAAAATATTAAGATAACATACAAAGGACGCAATCTGCAACTATTTGAAGGTTCCACTTGCATCATTGAAAATGAAAGTGAGAACCGGATCATTGTTCATCATTTGACTCCTCATTAGTCGAAAGACACAACTCCAATTACTCTGAACCAATTCAATCAATAGTTTTCAAAGGATATTTTAAAATTCTTAAAATCATTTATTTAGAAAAAATGGTTTTTTCGAATTTCAAGTTTATTTAATGATTTTTTTTGGTTGCTTTTTATATTAAATTTTGATGGTTTAATTCAATCAATTGTTTTCATCCGATATTGTAAAATTCATTTATTTAGAAAAAAGGTTTTTTTTTTTCAAGTTTATTTAATGAATTTTTTTGGTTAGATTTCATATTAAATCTTTGACAGTTCATAAATATGTTGTGATGGAATTTAAATATCCGTATCTATATATATATACCGCGTTTAAATTATAAAATATATTCGAAAAATACCATAAATTTATTTATTTATTGTGTCAAGGGGGTTTCATAAATTGAATATGGGAGATGTTTAGGGTGGGTTAAATGAAATATTAAATTAAAAAATAATAATACATAAAGTTTATTTTAATTCAAAAAATAAAAAATAATAACCATAATTTGATTCAAAAATATTTTTATTTGTTATATAGTTGTTTTTAATGACATTAGTATAGGTATATTTTGACCCAGAATCAAATTTCTTAAAATGTAATTTTTTGGCGTGAAAATTTAGAGAAAAATTTTACGTATGAATAGATACAGAATTAAGATGGATCTATAATAATTCTTAAAAATACTATTTATGTTCGTTTATATATATATATGTGTGTGTGTGTGTGTATGATGATGATGATGATGATGATGATTAATGTCTGCTGAGACCAAACATTGGTCTATTGGACCTAAAGAAACAAATTATTTATTTTGATTTAAGATTTTATTCCTATGCTCAAAAAGCTTGGAGAGAAGCCTCCCGAGCTCAATATAATTTTGACATTGTAAAAGGCTTTGAAGGTCAGTATTGTAACAAAGATTCTGAAATTGAGATCTAATGTGGTTGTATGTGGGGCACTCTAAGGGGAAGTAGTTTTCATCCTCGATGTTCCTATTCTCACATATATGGCAGATCCTTTCCATCCATGGCATTTTAGGAACTTCCCAATGACCTATTTTACTATGGGCCTCATGAGAACTCATTCTAATCTTTGGTATATTAATTTTCTTCTTTGAGCTAGCTAAACTAGAGAGATACTTTTAATCTTCTAGGGTGGGGTTGATGACCTTCTTATAATAACTTAATTTTCCTTTAGCTGCTAAATCTTTCTCACACCACATTTTTTCTTTGAACTTAGAAGTAACAATATCTTTAATGTTATTTATGTTTTGCAATGCATCATTCTTGTTGATCTCCCAATAGTTTAACCAGGCCCTTGTGTCTTTATCCCACCCCCGATTGAGCCTTAGGTGGTTTTGGCTAGAATTTAAAGCTAGCTTAGGAAGTCTATGATCGTCTATGTTATTGAGTTTGTGCTTGTACAACAAAAACCTAATCATAGCTAGGCTCTCAATAGGGGAAAGACCTACTTCTATAAGGAGAATAGGATAGGGTGTATTACTTTTAATTTTCAGGTTATAAGTTATAAAATGCTTCTGGATTTTCTCAATATTTCTCCATGATTCTCTGGAGATGCGGCAACCCCAAACCTCATAGCCATATAAGATAACAGGAGTGACTAAATATTCAAAGAGGAACTTATTTTTATCCCACATTACGAGGTTTGTTGTTTTACAATTATTTTCAAGACCAAAATAAGCTTTCCACCCCCCATTAATCCTTTTCTCAATGCTATGGTTATATTTGAGCTTATGATGAATATCAATTCCTAGGTACTTGTAAGAATAAACTTCCTCCAAGTCATTATTGTCATACATAAAATTAGCGTAAGTGTCCTTCTTGGATTTGATAATCATAACTTTTATTTTGTCAGTGTTAACAGTCATACCCATAGTAGAGCAGAAATCCTTAAGAAGGTTGACTTGCTTATCAAGATCATATGAGCACCTTGCGAGAAGAACCATATCGTCAACATAGAGAAGAAGGATGATGACTATCCCAGCTAAGATCGTGCCTTCACATCCTGCTTCCTCTAAATAGCCTTTGAGCTTATTGATGTAAATGCGAAATAGGGTAGGGGAGAGGGGGCAACCCTGTTTAACTCTGATGTTACACTTAATATCTTTCGACCACCCCTCATGCTCTTCAGTTTGTCAATTACATTATCATATAACCTTATAGCAGCAGCTCTCAACTTGAGAGGAACCTTTAGCTCTTCTAATCTATTCCAAAGGCTGTATCTAGGAACTGTATCGAAAGCCTTTCTAAAGTCCACAAAGCGAAAAAATAAATTGGATTTATCATTACGACATTCCTTCGCGATGATCCTAAGCATAATGAGGTGGTCTGTTGTTGAGTGATAGCTTCTAAAACCTGTTGGGCCTTTAGCCTTCTTACCTTCACTTTCAAACCATATGCTTAACTTTTGTTTCCAAAATACTACCATATAACTTGGCTAAGGGAGGGCTAATCATAATTTTCCGATAATTAGAGGGGTTATTTGTATCCCCACTTTTAAAAATAGGGATAATGAGTCTCTCAATCCAAGCTTTAGGGAACCCTTGCTTGACTGCTTGATTGAAAAGCTTTTGGATGTGGGGGATGAGGACAGGGCCTCCAATTTTTAAGATTTCTGCCTAGTAACCTTCAAAGTCCTTAGCTTTCCCATTAGTGAGGCGATTAACCGTAAACTTAATGTCTTCTAAAGAGAAAACATTTTTCGTTGTGAGTAGGGTTTCCAAATTATCCATGACATTTGGAGATTCATAAAGCTTTTTAAGATAGGAATTCCAATCGTGAAGAGCAATTTTATTATTATCTTTAGTCTTCCTAGTTAGAATTTGCCTCCAAAATTTCTTAGGAGCTACCTTAGAGAGGTGTATGAGATTCTCCTGTCTTTGACGAATGTACTGCCTCTTTTTCCTTTTAGTTAGGGCTTTATATATTTTTATCTTGTCCATTTTAAGAGATTCATCAACAGCTTCCTTAATTGCTCTCCTCGCTCTTTTACAATCTTTGTCATACCATGGATTGGTTTTGTTATTTCTTTTATTATTTGAAACTTCAATTGAGAACTTGTTAATAGAATATGAGAGGGTTGTAGTAAAATTATGATAGGGGTCTTCTATGTTGTCTATACTAGATAATAGAAGAAAATTAGTTTTTAATTCCTTTAGAAAAAGATCATTTTTATTTCTATCAAATATTAAGTTCTTTTGGTTGTAAGTATTATTTTCTGTGGGAACTCTATGCATGAAAAAATTGGGAGTTATAAGTAAAGGCCTATGATCAGAGTCAGGTTCGTGGTCGTTTAAGATGTCAAAATTTATTATTTTGTTATATAGTGGGAGATTGGAAATAACATAGTCTACCACGTTGCTACCAAGTCCATGGATGCAGGTCATCTTACTGGAATTGGACCACTTCTTTAGATAATTGCAAATTATGAGATCTTGAGCACTACAAAGCTTGACTAGCTCCAACCCAAACAAATTTTCCCTGAGGTCCTCAGAGCTCCTTTGTACCTACTAGCCAGAGTTGGGTCTTCATCTAACCAAAGAGGATTAGGGTTGGAATGATTGCTTAGAATAATAGCTTGGTTGTTTGAAGTTCAAGCGTTAAAGTCACCTATCAAAAGGATATTACCGTCATTCCTTAGGCTATAAATATCATTCTCTAAACCATTGTAAGGTTTAGTTTTATCTAGATTCTTCTTCTTATAGAAGTTAGAATCGATGGGGGGAAATAACATATTGCTATGTAGGACTTTTTATTATTAATGTCACTGATATGTATCCAACTATATTGGTTGTGATGGTCGTTTTTATAAATCCTAACATGGGGGGAGATGTTATTCTTAATGTAACAAGCTATTTCCCCAATGCCTCTATGGGAGGATCGCTTGTTCCAGGTAGACCATAGCGTAAAGCCATCTATGTTAGGGACCTTCAATTCTTCGCGCTCCCAAGTTTCAACAAGCAAAATAATATCAGCATCATTTGAAATCCAACTTAGCTTGGGGCCTTTGTTCCATGGGAAGCCCCGACAGTTTCAAGAAAGGATTCAAAGCATGTTTAATTGTTATTGATTACTATCTTTTTGGTTTCTATCTCAAATAAAGGCTTTTCTATTTCTGATTATTGCCCATTTTCTTTCCTTTCTAGCTTCTTTTACCTTTTGAACCTCCTTTCTTAATTCTGATTGGTCTTCTAGAATGAGATATTCATTTATGAATATTCCCGTTACTTTTAGACTTGAGGTTTTACCAAGTATGCGTACTTATGATCAATGGAGCTCACCTTTATGTGGATTAGTCTTCCTTTATTCTCAGTTAATTTCCCCAACCTTGTTGCTTCTATGAGAAACACTATTTCAATTTGTAATCTATTATGTAATTCTGTCTGGGCTAAGGCTAAAGTATCCTCATACACTTCCTCTTTTAAACCAATGATTATAAGGTTCAAGGCCCTTTTGTTACGTTGATGGTCTAACTCTATTAATTTTTTCATTTCATCTTTAATTGGTTTGATGTCTAACTTATTTACCACAATATTTAGAGTGAGGCGGCTATTAACTTTTTCTTCTAGTTCTTTAATCATGTCTTTCATTTTAAGACTCTCTAAAGTATCAACATCTCCTTGCTGGGATGGTTGGTTAGTATATTGGTTTTGTTTTTCTATAACCTGCAATCTAGTCTCCATCGCCTCCATTTTATTCTCCAATATTTCTATTTTATTTTCTATCCATTTTTGGATCATGTCTTCAAGAGATGCAAATTTATTTTCTAGCATGGCTTCTAACTCTTTTTGTAGCTTCGCTTCTCTCTCTTCTCTACGTTTCTCTAAAGACTCTATATAATCATAAAGGCCTTGTAGAGTAACTGTACTAGGTCTGCCCTCGGTAATCTTTGGTAACTGTGGTGAAATATTCATACTTGAAATTATATGAGAAAATATGTATTAGAAAGAGAAAGAGATAAGGAATGTGTGCACCTGATATCAGCAAACCTAACTGTAGATCGCCCGTGCCCACCGCAACCCGTAGACTGAAGAATATATGTGAAGAATATATAGAGTATGTTTTTAACTCTTTCACCAAGCCTCAGAACTCTTTCACCAAAGTAAGTATATATTATATATATATATATATATATTATATATATATATATATATTAAAAAATGTCTTAGGCCACAACAGACACACGTGCGTGCACACACAAAGATATATATGTGTGTGTGTGTGTGTGTGTGTGTGTGCACGCATGTGTGTCTGTGTGGCCTAGCATTTTTTAATGTGATATGCAAAACATTATTGCATTGTTTAAATAACAAAAGGCTAAAAGTATTATAATATACGTATCACATTAAAATATATATCATATAAATATTAGTTATAAATTAAGATCCATTTTGTAACCATATTTAAATAAGCATATAAAAACTTAATACTTACAATAAACTTACACTATAACAAGATTTTTAACCATGGATATTAGTCACACTTTATCATGGACATTATTAACTTGTAAATAGGTTTTGTTACAATACCATGGGCCCAATACCATGGTTTATCAATACTCCATCCCCAAAAAGTATAACTCATTTCACAATCAAAATATTTTATAATTTTTTTTTTATAATTTAAGTTTATAATACTTTAATTAAATCTAAAAGAAGAAAATTTATTAATTACTTTTTAGATATATCTAAACCCTCTATCCACACTACCGCTTAAAATTTTCTATGGATATCCATATAGACTAAACCAAGATTTAATAAATTAAAATAGAGATACAAAATTTATATAATATAAATGATATTTATTAAGAAACACCATAGGTTCATTTTAATTAAGGATCTATTAGCTATGAGAGAAATCAAATTTCTTCAGGGGCAAAGCTTTCCTCAAATGCCCTGAAAAGAGAGTGTTCACATTTGAGAGATTTGATCCTCCACTTGATACAACTTTTAATTTATTTTATATTATATAATAAGAATCATTATTTTAATTTTTATGCTAAATGAATCTAATTTATAATTTTTAATATTTTGTATTTATTTCACATTTCTAATATAAAATATTTTTATTTCTAAGTATATGGTTATAATTATATATTTAAAATATTATCATGATCATTGATATGAATCATTGTTATTTAAATTTATTTTAAAATTGTTTGTAAGTTTATTAATAAAAACAAACACTAACTTTTCCAAAGATTGTGATTGTGCTCTGTTGAAGTTGTTGTTGCATAGATCTAGATCCTCATCCTTGTTCTGATTGGCCCCATGGCCCCTCCAGGGACCTCTCCTTGGGGGGGTAGGGGAAAGCCCCTCCTTCTCTACCAAATCCAGCAACTCGTGCCTTCACGACTCTCATATCCTCTCTTAGGCCTCCATGCGAACGCCCATTAGTTTCTAAAATTTTAAAGCACATGTATTTAATCCTTGAAATTGGTCTTCCTCCAACCATTCCTTGCAAATAAATGCTTTCTCTTACTAAGGGAGGACTAGTTGGACAATTCAATGATCTCTAGCCTTGCCGAAAAGTGGTGCAAAAATGGATTGAATGCAATTGGTCTCCAAAAATCCAAGGGAAAATATCATCCCACTTTTGTGGAAGAGAATACTACATCTTCTATTTCAAATCCAAGGAAGACCATGATCTAATATTTAGAAATGGACCGTATTTCCTGGACTCGTGAGGAACCTATCTAAATATATGGACTCTATACTTTGACCCTAAGCTCGATATCCCTAGCGCAATCTCGGTCCAGTTTCATATCCCACATCTTCTTCTCCACTGCTGGGGAGATGAATTAGTAAAAAACATAGGGAATGATATTGGAAAATATATTAATCAAAGAAAACTAAAGGAGAATATGCATGCATGCATAATGATATGCATAGAATTTGATTTAGCTAAAAGAATCCATGAAGAAGTGATGATTAAAGTAGACATTTGGACACATATTCAACATCTCGATTATGAACAACTTCCCTTCAAATGCAAGGAATGCCATGAATATGGCCATTTTGCTAATAAATGTCCAAAGAAAATAGTAGATGAATCTCTAGATGCCCAAAATGAATAATGGGAAATTGTCAAGTCAAAAAATAATAATCCCAACAAAGCCACTAAATAACTTGAGTGCTCTCACTCTGGACCCTCTTCCTCTACTTCCATTCCGTTGCCCCAATCTAGAAAATATTTTCCTATCTACCCTAATTCTTTTGGATCCTTAGCTAACCTCCCCTATGATCTACACCTTCATGATCTTCCAACATCCAAACTTGGGTTTGATTAGGTAAATGCTCCTTCCTCAACCCTACCATCTTCATTTTGCTAATCTAAATCAGATCATCCTTATTTCCACCTCCCCTCTAGTTGATCCTCTTGTCGATTTTGATATAGGCCTCGTTGTATCCCTTCCCCTCTACTTAAACACCTCGTTGATTCCTTAAACTCCTCTATCCCTTCCTTCACATGGATACTAACTAGAACCAAAGCTAAATAAGTATAATTTCCACCACAATATTTTTAAAACAAAACTTGAAGAAGGACCAGCAAATAAGTTTGAGACAAGGATTTTGGAGAGGCAACAATGAGCACACAAGAGGGGTGTCAGGATGAATATGCACCATATGGGATTAAACAATTATAGACATCCAAAGAGTCCACAAAGAAAAATATTAGATAAATACTAATATTTGCAACAAATTAAGTGGGAAAAACTTCTTAGTTTACAACATCTATGATGTTGTGAAATATGGGGACAAAGAGATATGTTGGAATTATTTAGCAACCAAGATGGAAAATGATGGAGATCATAATTTTATATTAGGTGGTGACTTGAACATTTTCATGAGACCTGTGCAGAGACAAACTAGAAGCAATCATCATTGGACACAACCTTCTAGATATAAAACCAAAAAAATAGAAAATACATCTGGACCAATAGGTGAATATAAGGACCAAACAATATAAAAGAAAGGTTGGATCAATTTTTAATTCACACGAGCCTCATTGCAGGTGTAGGACCAACATCTCCTAGAATCCTTTAAGAAGTGACATCTCATCACAAACCCACCAACTTAATCTTGGATGAGAGCATCAATTTATGCACTATTCCATTTTGATATAAACCCCTTTGGTCCACCAATAAAAAATTTGAACAACTGATTAAGAAAACCCAGCACTGCAGAATAGATGGATCCCCTAGCTAAGTTTGGGATAAAAAGCTAACAATAACTAAAGAAACCTTAAAATTTCGGGAAACAATGACCTATAGAGAGCTAGCTTAGGAGAATATCAAATTACAAAAGGAACTGGAAGAGGTGCATAAAAGATTGGAAGATGAAGATGAGATAGAAGAGCTCCAAGAAAAATAAAACGAATTATATTGGAAGCCATATCAAATCACCAAAAAATTAGAAGAGGATTGAAAAATCGAATATAGACGTTTATGGATACAAGCAGGTGATAAGAACAATACCTTTTTTCATAATCAAGTAGCGCTAGAAGGAACAAAATCAAGTAGATTCAATTTATGGAGAAGGAAATTTTCTCATAGAAGGGTCTAGACTGGTGAAAGAGGAAGCATGCCTACATTTTAATAGACTTCTAATAGTAGACCCTGAATCAACCACCTTTGTGGAAATTCTTAGGCCAGTTCCAAAAATGGTAACATAAGAAATAAATTTAGATCCATTAATAAAGGCAGTGGCTAAAGAAGAATTGTAGCAGATAGTATGCAGTTTGCATCCTAACAAAGTGCTCGGTTTGGATGTATTCACGATTGCCTTCTACCGATCTTGCTAGGAACTCATAAAAAAATAATGTCTCGAGATGATCCACTAGGCTCAGTAGAAGCACAAAACTGGGGGCACCACTAATTCAATATTTCTTTCTCTCATTCCCTAAGAACCATACCCTCCAACTTCAACAAATTTCAACTCCTAACCAAAATTCTTGTGAATCGTATTAAGAATAATCTCCCTCATTTTATCTTTGAATACTAGGGTGGCTTCATCCAGAAAATATAGATCGTGGACAACATTATCATAGTTCAGGAAGCAATTCAGTCAAGTATCTCATGAGAAAAACAAGTCTTCATTCTCAAGCTCAACATGGAAAACACTTTTGATAGAGTAAGGAACTCCTTCCTCTTTGTTTTTCTAAAAACTTTTTGCTTTTCTAATTAGTTTATAGATCTTATTAAAGCTTTTATTCACAAGCCATTGATAAATTTCCTTGTAAATGGAAGACTAGGACACTAGTAGAAAATGATGCAATTAGTGACTAGGTGACTAAAAGAGCTAGTCACCACAACTTTTCTAGGTGAAATACTACAAAAAATTAGCAATATTAATTGACTTGACTAAAAGCGACTAACATAAATGACTAATCTAGCCCCACGTTAAAATATACGACTAGTTAATAAGTAATACAACTAAAAATGAGTTAACATGAATGACTAATTTAGTCTAGGAGCAAAAATATGACTACCTAACAAATACTACAATAATATGAATCAATTGTTTATGTTAGTCTTTTTAATTGTGTCAGTAATTTAAACTTTCAAGTGATAGTGGATTCAAAGGTTGTTATAGATTGACTGAAAGATTATACTTTCTTAAACACTTCTTTATTGATTAGTGGATTATTAGAGTTATGGAATTTATTAGAATATTCATGGTTATATCATTTTATTGCATTCACAGGGAATTAAATTCAAAGGCTAACAGATTATCGAAAATGGGATACGTGGGCTTATAGTTGCATCAAATACAATATGAAGAATACTTGCAAGGAGAAGTGTTGGTTAATTAGTAGAGGGCACATTTCCCTTAATGATGAGAACATTCTAAAGAAATATAAACATTATGGCCACACACAAATATTTCACTCACCTTTAACAACAAATAGAAACTTTATCACAAAATCAAAATACCAAATAGTAGAAAGAATTCAAATCCCGATACTCTTCACACATCTTGATTACACAAATTCAATGACATGTGGATGTGTAGGATATATATATATATTATATATATATATAATTCATCCGTAGAAACCTTGCAACTTTGAAACTCACTATATTGGTCAAATAATCATGTCTAATTGTTTTGTTTAATGGTTTGTGGGATGGGCTTTTTAGAGAGTTTTAGAGTGTCCCAATCACTTCCTATTAGGATTAGAACAGCCAAATTCTATGTTTATTTACAATATAAATAACTAAGGGATCATCCTCGTAATGTCTAATGGTTTGTGGAACATGCTATTTAGAGAGTTTTCGAGTGTCCCAAACACTTCCTATTAGAATTAGAACACAAATATCTTATATTGATTCACAATATAAATAACTAAGG
Source organism: Pinus taeda (assembly GCA_000404065.3). NCBI lineage: Eukaryota > Viridiplantae > Streptophyta > Pinopsida > Pinales > Pinaceae > Pinus > Pinus taeda. The sequence continues at coordinate 1,578 of APFE030696405.1, read as the reverse complement.
GATCATCTTCGTAGTGATTTGACTGTAAAGTCTACAAAGACATACATACTCCAACCCCTCTAAATTTGAACCTATGACTTCTTAGTAGGAATCACATGCACCATTAAGCCCACTTAAGTTGTATATACACATAATGAAAAAATATAAATATCTTAAATTCACTATATTAATATTATAATCTCAGTTAACATCTACCAAATCAATCCACTATACACATAAAACTTGAAATGATAAGGTCAAGATTCTCCTCAAAAAAGGAAAAATTTCAAAATTTCAAAACATATATGTAAGAATATGAATATAATAAAAATGACCAAATAAAATGATCAATTTTAACAATAATTTAAAGTTAAAGTATTATTATGTTAGGTTCTTATAATACTAGTGATTACCCCATTACTATTGTAGTTTTATCCCTTATTAATATTGTTATTCCCCTATTGTCCCCATATTGTTATTACTGTGCCCCATAGAATCCTTCTATTGTTATTTTTGTGGCTTTATATTATTATTGTTAGGTCGGCTGGGTTATATTGTGACTCCTTAGACTCCTATCTATAGAAATGAAGTTTTGTCATTTGAATCATCCAAGAATGTTTCATTTATGTAATAATAAGGAGGTTTCCCCCTCAAAGAGTTTGAATTCTAAGGCATTGATCTATCTTTTCTATCTTTTTGTGAGATGGTTTCATAACATTTGGTATCAGAGATTTGGATTCTAGGGTTTCGTTGCTTGAAATAAGTCATTGTGGTGTTTTAGCTATAACTCTTTTTCTGCAATGTTTCAGAAGCTAAAAAAAAAACCGTTTGAGACGAAATCGCACTGAACCTCAGATCCAAATTTCAGAAATTTTCACGCTATATTTGTGGAGATATGATCTGAGGAAGTTGGTCTTTTTGCAGACTCCTAAATTACATTCCAAATAGGTGACCTAGGGAAAATCATCATAACTTTCTCTCTGAGCATCGGATTGAAATTTCGTAAAAAGTTACAGAAAGAGGACGGACTGTAGCTTATTGTATATATTTTCAGAGCCAAAGGTCGAAACAGTGACTCATGGCACGTCCTACAAGTTCTCTCTACTGAACAAGTCTATAATAAGGTCACTGTGGGAGATTTGGCATAACTCTTCTGTGAAGAATCCAATTTGGATGAGACTGGTGGCATTGGAAAGAGGATGCAGAGGGTTACCACAGATCGCAATTTCAGAACTAGATGATATGAAACTACAGAGATATATCATATTCAATATCAAGCTCCTACAAAGTGAAAAAAGGTGTGTAATTTTTAAATTTTTTTGCATAAGCTTGGTTTGAAAAATTAGTTTGAAGGAATTCAAAGGGCGTAGTAAAGAATTATTATCAGTAATTGATGCCCTGAGGAAAGAAAATGCAACACCTAGTAAGCAACCTGAAAGCTCTAGCATGACTCATGAAGAAGAGGAAGAAATGCAACATGATATATCAAAATTACGAGACCAAGTGCAACAAGTGTCACTCGCACAAAAAGGAACAAAATCTAAGATGGATGGTTTAAAGAAAGATGTAGAAGCTAAGATGGATGGTTTAAAGAAAGGC
>APFE030696404.1:20687-53866 GCA_000404065.3 Pinus taeda | reverse complement strand
CTGGTAGTCCTGGTTTTGGGATCCAGTGGGAAATCTCTGTGTATATGTGTTTTATGTGTTATGCTCTTGCATTTTTATTTTTCCTGTGATTTAGAATTCGTATGTAGGTAATTTCTATACAGGTTTAAAACCTACACTGCCACATGTCAAATCAGTGTGACATCAAAGAATTTCTGATGTTTTCATATCAGAAGGATACGTAAGTGGCAATCAGCAACCGATGATCGCAAGTCGCAAGCTCCTACATATGAGAGAAATAGACATATCTCACATCGGCAATCAACGAATCAGTGATTTTCACATCGGAGGTCCATGGCATAATCAACAATCAGCAAGGTCTAGAGCACATAAGTGATCACATGTCATCTTTTTTTGATGATGAAAACCTTAGAATGTTGTGATATACGAGTGCCAATAGTATTAAAACTATCAAGAGATGTGCCGATAGGGTTAAAAATGCGGGAATGTGTTGATGGTGTTAAACCATCGAGGAATGTCAAAACAAATTTACAAAGGATTTTCATCACAACAATAGAGGTGGATGGGCCTTTTCTATCTTCTCGAGTGAGACACGTGGCACAATGTGATTGGTTCCGATAAGGGACACGTGGCAGTGTATGATTGGTTATGATAAAGCTAGGTGGCATCTGACATCAGCACGACATGGCGGTACAGAAGGACTCGTGGTAGGCATTTTTGGAATTTAGAGGGGTCACAAGGGAGCAGATCAGGGTCACATGTGTCACCACTCAAGAGGTGCCACGTGGCATTAATGAATTCATATCAGAAATTGGCATTTTGTAATACTTTCCACTTAAAAAGCTCTGATTGAAAAGTTGATAGAGGGGTTGGCGCGTGGTCATTAAGACTTGAAGAACTTTGGTGCTAATGCATTTAACAAAGGGAAATAGCCTGTGGTAGCGAATAAAAGCCTTAACACCTTAAGGTTAAGCCAATGGTCATAGACATTAGTCTTATAGCGAAGAAATGCAGGAAGGGGATAAAGAAAAAGGGACCAGGACAAATCAAAATTTCACGTTAAGTTACATTATAAAGGGTCTAGTATAACATTAAGTCGATATTCACTAGCCCAGTTATATAAAAAAAAGAAGGCCAAAGGAACAAGTGCAAGAGTGTTACACAACATTTTGTCATTGTCCCTGTACTCCCCATCCACAATCTTGGAGGACCTCTACAATGAACCCTACATGCTTTCCCATTATCAAGAAACTCCCAATATGTCCCTCTTCATGAGCAGAATAATTCCCCTTTCTATCATTTCCCAAGAATCTTCCTTTCACCCCAATTTACAAGACCGGCGCTACTGATCAGTTTCCTCCTCACGCCAATTTGCAAAGATTAAAACTAGCACTAGAGTCATATGGAGTGACTAAGCCCTTTTTTAGTCACGTCGATCCTATTTTGGCACGTTTTTTAAATATGGAGTCAAAGCTTCCAGGTCTAGAAGCTTCGTAACGGAAGTCTGGTAGATGGTTGGGTTGGATGGAGTTGAGGAAATTGGTTTGGGCTCCTTTCCCCTATTAGGATGGAACAAACCCAAGAGATAAGGCTTTCTCCTATGATGAGAGGAACCATCTCCCCTCCATCCAAGCTATATAAACCTCTCTTTTCCCAATGTAAACTAGTTTGGAGTGAGTTTGAATGATCAGCAACACATCTATAGCTTGTAGCTTTCTAATGTATGTTTGAGGGAGAATAGTGTGTTTTGGTTTGGTTTTAGACTAAAGGGAAGAGGCCTTAAAACTTCCATTGTTGGGGCTATCCATCAGATGCTAGCAGAAGTGTGGGAACCCAGATATGTTGAAGGAGACCGGCAATGTCAAGGAATTGGTTGTAATCTCTTTCTGAATTACAATGAATACAACTATTGATTGATTTCCTACACAAAGTGTTATCTTACATATTTATGGCTTAATGTTCCATGACCTTTTAAGTAGGCAGAATACAATAGTGTATGCTATCACATTTGTTGTTGTTGTTTGTTTGCTTGCTTCAGGTATTCGAAGGAAGGAAACGAAAGATAGTTGGAGTAAGGAAGTAGGATCATTACCAAGTGGAATAACGTTATAAGAGGTAGGCCCTCCTATTTGATTCTAGCTTAAGGAGATTTTCCATAGATTGTTTGTTTGTGGCTATTCCTACTCTCTCGAGCTAGAGGAATTGTTTGTGTCCACACTGATAATTTACCTGCACCACAAATTGGCGACTTCACAGGGGAGCCAATCCTTTTGTTTGATTGATTGTAATTTTATGGTTTTGTGTCAACTTTTCTAGTATCACCATTCCCTGTTAATGTTCTCTGCTTTCCCTGGTTTACTGCTCTGAGCCTGAAATTTATAGTGGCAAGTCTGGTTTTAGCCTTTGAAAAAATTTTATTTTTTCCTTGAATCCTAGATCAGCGCATTTATTTTTCTGACATTCGCAACGATCAGCGTGAGTTTCTCAAAAACCATCACGTTGACCCCCTTCTAGTACTTCATGTTAGTTCGGCAGTTGTGCCGATTCCTGTAGGTGGAGATCAAGGTTTCCCCTAGATCATAACCCATGTGTCTTGCCCTTCTGATTTCTGTCTCTTAGCCTGTTTTGACTGTGTTCTCCCTGACTGGAAAGTCCTATTAGCTTGGTTTGGTTTGCCTTTTCTTCACTTTTTTTTTGAGTTCTTGGATGGTTTATAACCCTAGGGCATATAGGTCATCATCCATTCACCTGTTTGTGTGCTCAGCAAGTCAAGTCGATAGTCAAGTTGCTCCTTGCATTTCGTTTGTTAATCCTTTTGTTGCTTTGATTTCCATTTAACAAGTTTGAAAAGTTTCATTTGTTGATTGAGCGTCTCTTTTGGGGCATAGATCACATTGCTCATCTTGTTTTTGGTTGAGTCTTTGCATCGTTAGTTTGAAAGGAATTTTCTTTTGTGCTTTGCATTTGCTTGAGGTTGATTGTACTGGAAATCTTTCATTGAAGTGTTTGTGAAGCATTCATTTTCCCATTTCATTTAAAAATACATAATTCTAGTTTGCTGAATCGATGTGTTACATTAGTTAGCATCATTGAAGACTAGAGTTGCATTGTCATTTGCATTGGAAAAGAAATGAATTATCTTCACTAGTGAAAGGACTACTTAAAGTGAATCTGATAGGAAAGATAGGATTTTGAAAGAGTTTTCATCATTTTTTTTCAAAAAGAAAAATAGTAAAATGGTCTTTTTGCTTTCCAATTGATTTTTTTGCATTGAGTGTGTTTTCTACTCTCACTAGTGTAAACAATTCATCGAATTGAAAGGATCTTGTCTCATTTAGCTACATATAGGAGTTTTTCGAGTCACGTCGATAAGGCCTGAAAACCAAGACATAATTTCAAGATAAACTCTAAAATTTATTCAATTAACCTAAGGCACATTTGAAACCTAACAATTACATTTAGAAGGTCTAGGCTAGAGACGTGATCCGACATCTTTAAACCTAGTAGTTGTCGTTCGCTTTGGCCCTAGACAGCGCTAGTATGGACTTGTGCTCCCCGTACAGTCGCGTATATAAAGGGGGACCCCACCAGGTTGCAATCCTATATCCATAGGAAGATGAGTCTACCACCTTGTAAACGTAATACACCGAACACAACATTTGCGGAGATTGCCGGCCTATACTTCTCGATTTTCCGGGAAGTATTCTACAGTTCACGGTTACCTGGTAATCCTTTTTGCATAGCTCATACTGAGTAGTCATTTTGATCTTTCTGACTCCCCAAATATACAATATCACCTTAGCACTTTTCCTTTCAAGCTCGTTTCAAACCGAAAGTGATAGAGTCACCTTTGCTTCTTTCTCAACTCTCAAAACATGAAAGAGCACCAGTTTGTTTTTGCATTTTAAAAAAAATTGTTTCCCATGATCATATATCATTCCTATTAGTCTTTTTCTAGACCACATCGTGATTATACATTTAAATACATTTTAAAGCCTTGGAATCAATCTCTCTCTTCTGGTTAATTGAGACAAAATCATCGTGGCTGAACCAGCCTATTCGCCTAGTTCCTCTTCCCCTCCTCTATCTGAAAGATCGCCTAAGGAGCCTTTTCCTGAATTGCCATAGTCACTTGAGGACCAAGGTGTTGAGCTTGGAATTGTTCTGAGTATTCAACCTTTGTCATCTCATCCTCCCATCCTTCAGATACTAGGTCACTTTCTGACATTGGCCCGGAATCTTCAGATAATACTATCTAGACTCTCGAGAGTCCAACGACTTCTAAAGGACAGATTGGACTGGTTTTTTATCCTCTAAATCCTTTGTTCGATCCTATTGTGATATCACCACAACGTCCTTAAAATCTGTACGATCAGTTAGGTATTTCTTTTGAATTATCCCCTTGAACATCTTTGGTAGTTCATCCTCGCCTGTTTTCACCCATGGAATCAAAAGGCGAAACCCCAATGTCCTCTTCAGGTCAGTCGAAGGTTTCCACTCCATGCACAGTCGAGGAGCAAGAATATCATTTCCCTCCTGAAGTTCTCCCTTACACAGGAAGCATTTTGACTAGTGTTCATCCTAAGTTACCGCGTAATTATGTGACTTTAGCTCAATTGGTTTTGGGTACGCCTACTACCTCATCACTATATCACAACCCTATCTGGGCATATGGCACTATGCCTACCTCAGGTTCGTTCATTTAGAACCCAACCTCCCAGCCGATGGTACATTCTGCAGTTACGTTAGTTCCGGTGCAACCCACCAATCAAAATCCTCTTATTTCATTGGTCCAAGTAACCTATTTGGTTCAACTAATGGTCTCGAGTCATGTCTTTGTTAGTTCTTCAATCCCTCCAGTGAGTGGATAGGTTGTGCCACCGCCTAGAGGGCATAGTCTGAATGTTTCTATGATGTCTGGTACAACCAATGTGAGTGGCTCATAAGTTCATATGGTTGGAATGACCCAACCCTCTTCGGGTGCCATTCCAAACCCTGTTGGTCCTACTAGATCGAGTAATGTCCTGTACCAACAGCTGAACCCTATTGGTCCATTTGGGTCAAGTAACATCCAGTACCAGCAACCTAATATGGCTAAGGTTCAATACCAACCTCCTTATGTTCCATATCGTTCACAAGCGATGATTAATCAACCCTACATCCCTCAGCTTGGACCTTATGTCCAGCCTGGTCTCTTCACTCCACCTAGTCAATATGGCCAGATACAGTTCAGAAACTTTCAAGGTGTCATTCCGGGAACTGTTCAAGTACCTTCGCAGTAGCAAGGACAGCTTCTGCATCAGCAAGGGAAACCTTCATTGTAGTAAGGGTCATCCATGCAGCACCAAGGCCAAATGATGTCATAGCAAGGACAACTACAACAACCGCAAGGGCAACCCTCACAATCGTTGCAGCAAACCATACAGCCGCAAGTGTAGTATGTGTCACAATATTCCGAGCCTATGTCTTCGCAAAGGTCAACCTCTGCAGCTGGAGGGACAACCTTTACAGCATCAAGGTTAGCCCTTGTAGCAACAAGTTCAACCCAAGCAGCAACAACCCTTATACTCATATCAACAGGGTAAACCTTTGCAAGGGCAAGGTCAAGGTCAAGTCCTATAGTAGCAGGCACAAAATCCTTATGTCCAAGGGAAATAGGTTTAGCATCCTTTTGTCCAAGGACAACAGGTCCAAAATCCTTATGTCCAAGGGCAGCAAGTGTAAAATCCTTACGTCCAAGGGAAGCAGGTGCAAAACCCTTTTGTACAAGGGAAACAGGTTCAAACCCCTTATGCTCAAGGACATCAGGTGCAAAATCCATATGTCCAAGGCCAACAGGATCAACAACCTTTTAACCCGTATGTTTCTTATCAACAACATATGGTTAGATAGTTTCAAGGCTTTCAAAGTCAAAATCCTCCCTACAAACAAGGTAACCTGCAGTGGGGGAAAAATCAAATGCCATATGGACAAAATCCTCCACTATGGGGACAAAATCCTTACCAGCAGGGATGGGCCCCGTCAGTTGGGCCCTCTTATCGACCTCAAATTCCTTTCAATACCCAATTGTCATTATTGGCTACACTGGAACTGCCAGATGTGTTTAGGCTCATGAATGACCCGATTCTTCATTGGCCATACTGGCCTCCAATTCCATCCAAGATCTTGAGCGATTGTCCAAATTTTGAAGGAAAAGCAAAAGATGATCTACAAGCCCACGTGAGGACATATCACCTCTGGTGCTCCTCGAATTCCTATGTTGATAGTTCCATTCATCTTCGTCTTTTCCAATGAACTCTTGTAGGTGTTGCAGCTAAGTGGTATATCGACCTACCTCGAAATACCTATCATGACTTTAACACTCTCGCCATGGCCTTTCTCACACATTTCTAGTTGTCAGTTCGCTATGACATTGGCACCCATCTGCTAACATCAGACACTGTGACCCAAATCTCCAATCACATCCATGAATGGAGATGTAGGCATCCCCTGATTAAGTTTGAGATTCGTGATCAGTTGTTGACTGAGTAGTTCACCAAATCATTCATCAACAAAATTGTTGAGGACATTACTATGGGTGGATGTGTCACTGATGAACAAGCCATCGCACATGCCCAGTATCTAGACCTCATCTATTCACAATCTATCATGTTAGATGATGTGTTACCCGATGTGCCCAAACCATCATCTGATCTGACGACATCTAAGTCTCCGACTATGCCTCCTGGTTATGGAGTAATTGGTTCAGTGACTTAGACCTCTACAAAATATTCTTCCAAACAAAAGTCGGTCTCCAACACTGCTCCCAATGATTCCTCTTGTAATTCATCTGGCCCTAATAAAACCTTAGAGGTCCACATTGTCCAGTCTACCGCAGTGAACAAATCCTCCAAAGGTAAGAAGAAAGGCAAAGGCAAGGGTAAATCCGATGCCTTGAAATAGGGCCCTCCTAATTCATCTGTTGGTGATGCTTCCCAATGGAAGCCCAAATATCCATGCCTCATCTATGAGGAGGATCACTATACTAAGGATTGTCCTAGATGATCTGAAGTTAGTAATTTGCTCAAAGGGACCCTAGTTGTCCTGAAAGAGCCCTTTCCATCCCAGTAGACCCAAATGGTAGACCAGCCTCAGTCATCTACTTACATAGTCTCACAAGGGTTTATAATGAATACACTGATTAACATGGGTACCAGGTCAAAAAGATTATCAAACTCCTACCCTGACAGCAGGGAAAGAGAAATAAGGTACCTGTTCTTCTTCTGCCCCTTCCAGTTCTAGTCCTCTCCATATAGAGCGACCTAATCCTGATTCTGCCATTCAACCACCTTCTCAAGGTGTGCTATGAAAGTTTACATACAATCCCAATGCTCGAGCTGCTCAACATTATAACATTGTTGAAGATTTGGCTCAAGAGTCATTAGCTATGTTTGTTCTCGAGGTCATTTGAAGTTGTCCTTCTCAAAGAAAATCATTATTGTTGGCTGTTGGGGGTATTGATTCAGTCGAATCTAATCTCATTTTTTTGACCTGGAAAACCACGTTTTGGGTTTACCTCATCAGATTGCCTTTCTCATTCAGGTGATCATAAATGAGAAAACCATTCATAGGACCATCATTGATGAAGGTGCTTCCACCTGCATCATGTCGGCCACTTGTTGGAAGGAAATTGGTTCTCCTACCCTGAACCAGTCCCCTAACACCATGGAATCTTTTGACAGACATGATTCACAACCATTCATTGTCCTTCTCAACCTTGCCATTACTTTGGAGGGCAAGACAGTACATGTCGTAGTAGAGATTATTGACGCTAATCTTAACTACAATCTTCTACTTGGATGGATTTGGACCCTTGCCATGCATGTTGTAGCCTCCTCCCTTCTCCGTGTTATTCATTTTCCCCATAAAGGGAAAATAGTCACAGTCGACCAACTGTCCTTCTTTGCCTCTTCCTCCTTGGATGACAATGTTCCTTATGTAAAGCACATCGGTGCTCCTTATGAGAGTGTGGGGGTAGGACTCTTTAAATATCCTGCCTTGTTGGGTATTTTTTTACTCCCACCTCCTCATGTTTCCTCTGTCAACATGATCTCAGTAAAGTCTGATCCTTGGGTCATTCACTTACTAGATCTTGTTGATACATGGGGCAAGGTTATGTCATTAAGCGCTGCCGAAATTAATTATGTGGAAATTGTTCAGCTTCACCTTCGATATCTTTTGATCATCCTATTTCGAGAACATATCTCGATGCGTATTCTCACTCCCCATAGCTTGGTTCTAGCCTAGAAATCATGTCTATGTGTGTTGAGAAGTTCTCTTCTTCACTGCCTATTGGTATGTCAGTTTCTCTTGACACTGTCAAGACCTTTCAATTGGGGGCACCTTTATCTCTTCATAGATTGAGGTTTTTTTCTCCCTCCTAGAGTTTTTACCGATTGCCCATTATTACAATGGGGTTGTCATCTTATGACTAGTAAACCTCCCTCACCCAGGGGACATGGGGGCACAGCCTTATATGAGTTCTACTCTATTATTTGGGCGAGTCGATGCTTACTTGTCATGTCAACAGTAAAACTATGGTTTTCATCTGTGTTGATTGATTACCCGAGTCTGAGCATGGAGTTTCTCAAAAAGTACTATGCTTAGGTCATCTTGCATGGCTACTTTTGTACAATAGTGAGTCATTCATTTTTGTGCAGTATGGTTTGGTGTGTTGTTTTGCAAGTAGCTTTTCTTCTTATTATGTTTCTGCCTTCTTTACAGATGGCAGTGTCTCCTCACATCGGTTTCGCTGATGGTGATTGTCGTAGTACTCGGAATCTATCATCTGCGGAATGAGCCATTTATGACCCCCATGGTGAGTTGATTGATCTTCAAGGTATTTGTCTAGGTCAAACAACTAATAACATCATTGAGTATAGCACAGTTATTGAATTGTTGTCAGAAGCTATCGCTCTTGACATCCGGGAATCGGTTGTCAACCTTGATTCACAACTTGCCGTTCAACAACTCAACGAGCAATATTCTGTCAGAAACCCTCAAATATTGTGAATGTATCTACATATTCACCTATTGGAGAGAAATTTTGATTACATTACATATCATCATATTCCTAGGTACATGAATACATTAACAAATGCATTAGCTAATTTTGTGCTGGACAGACATTTGTGAAACATGTGAAAATAAAAAGACAAGAACATTTGTACCATAGTAAGAAAGGAAATATAGCATATATATATATGTGTGTTTGTGTGTGTGTGTGTATGTCGATGATATTTTTCATACATCAAAACCCCAAAAAATAATGTGTGTTTAAATACATCTGTGGCTCGCAAGCATTATACATCCATGACTCCTAGACCTCAAAAATGTGGAGTGCTAGACCTATCAACTAATCAGCATGATGATCATGGTAGCATGAAACTGCTCGTACTACATGAGTCAGCAGTCGACAGATCTGGTCTAATACCCCCATTGTGTGCCTTTGATACTAGCGTGGGATGTCACCTAGCCTGGCATACTCTGGGATATCGCAGGTCAATCCCTCAAGGATCTGCGTGATCTCCTCCTTATTATCGCTTCCTTCCTGATAAGGAGCGACATCTAACTGTCGAGCAATGCACTTGGAAATCGGGGACATCTCGACAGGATGCTCTAGTCCCATAACTGCATTTATAAAGTTGAAATGTCATGAACGCATATATCTCAAAAACAATAAAAAAAATAAAAAATAAAAATTGTTTGTTTTTGCCTCCATCATCATAATCCTCCCCCTCTGGGAGTGGCATATCCAGATCACCGTAGAATTCGATACCGCTATAGGCCCAATCCTCTACTACAATCAGTTGTCGTTGTAGCCATGAGAAGAAGGCAAGCCTATAGGACATTTGTTGGCCCCTAGTAGTCCTAGGCATCAACGCACTCCAACAGACCATCCATGGTTCTCGTGGCAATGGTGGTTTCACCTCAGCAAGCTAGTAGTGAAATAGCAGGACTCACTCCAAAAAGAAGGTCACTAAAATGGACCCATAGCGTAACTACTTCAGGTTTCTTGCCTTGGCTTTTGATAGTTGGGGCTTCATGTTTACCTTCATGGCTTCCTCCCAGTTGAAGATAGTTAGAGCCGTATAGTTGATAGCATACTGAAACTTCAACTTGTTGGTTCCATGTTGTGCTTGAGCCCCATCCACTATGTTTATGGTCAACAAAAGCACTCTCAGTACAAGCTCCCGAACAGACATGATCTCTATCTTGTCGCTCTTTGATTTTAGTGCTTCCGGGCAATTTTCTATAAGTAACATGGTCACTGTTACCCCAATAAGCCTTGACCCATACAAATTGACTAGCTCCCCTCTCCGGGACAAGCCTGTGATGAAATAAATGTCGAAAGTTTCCAACTCCAGTTCTTGGTCATGGATCATAAAAACTTCCTAATTGACATCCCAGAGACTGATCAGATACTGTAGAAATTCGAGTTGAGCCCGTAGACCTGGTGTGAGGAAGAATTTGAGGAGCCCACAATTCCTTAGAGAATTCAAGAAATTTGGGTCTTCCATTGCTTGTGTGTCAATGTCCTCATGCTCACGTTCCTTCCAATCCACCATTTTTTGCTATTTTTTCCCTACAAAAACCATACAATCAAGTCAATAAACATCCTTAGCTAAAAAAATTGGATCCAATTGGAGAAATTAGGGAAAAACTTGGAAATTTTATGTTCACGACACTAGCGTGACTGTTTTAAAAATAGTAGCACTGACAGCGCATTTGACAGTGTTCATAACCCCTTATCAACGTGATTCCATCCTGGAAATCGCACTAACCGAGGGCGAAATTTTTTGCTAAAACGCTCTCAAAGAATCCAACAAATAGTTAAAAACAGGTAAAACAAGCATGAAAATGGAGCTAAAGGTCTTGGCACTTATCTGCAACTGATGAATCGTCGAATGGCCTCCTGGATCTCCCACAATTTGCTCCTGAAAAACTAGGGCACAAATGAGTGAAAAGTTATTCACACAAAGGCAAAACAGTAAAATGGTAAAAAATAATTTATTTTTCCTCCTTTTATTAATTTTTCATGAAATATTAGGGTTTTTGAAGTATTTTTGACCTATTTTTGCCTCAAAAACTGGATAATGCATTTACCTTTTGTGCAGCGACAGGTGACGGTTTGTTGGTGATGATACTAGATTCAAGATTAAGCTCTTTTCTCGACTCGCAAAAAACAAATGAAAAGATCGCCGAGTATTTTTCCCTTTTTGACTCGTAAAAGAGAATAAAAATGGGGGGTCCACTTTCAAGCTTTTTTCTGACTCTTTAAACATGAAAAGATTTTCAAACTCTTGTCATTTTAAACTCTTTAAAGGTTACAAAACATCATTTACCCAATATATGTTTACCCCTTTTTGGGCTAGGATAAACTATTTACAAAAAAGGTACTCCTTGGCTGAAATGGTCAAGCGGTTCTCTCAACTATCGTTTTCTACCTTTTCGAACTCGAGAGACACAAATGTACAAAAAGGGGCCATGTGGAGTTTTCTTTTCCATGTCTTTTTCAAACTCTCTAAACATGGAAAAAATGTTGAGTTACACCTTTGTTGAACTCATTAAAATATTAAATGACATTGGATTCATTGCCATGATGGACATGAGCTTCTCCTTCCTAAGGCTCATTAAAATTCCTAGTTTGGATTCGTCCGAAGGATGAATGATCCAGATTTAAACAGGAACACAACAAATTACAGATATAACCATAAATACAAAGATGCAGTATAAATAACACTTCATTTCATTAATATCAAATACTGAAATATGCTTACAAACAGAATGGAAATAAGACTAGCTCGGGTGATGGTACCTTATCTTTGAGAAGAGATGTGGTGTCTACATGCCTCAAAACTATGTTACAACAAGGCTCAAAGGCCTATTTATATTAAGAAACAATGGAAAACCCTAAACATCCAAAAACCTAACCCTGGGAGACGAAGCGCCAAAACTGTGGGCCCTGTTTGGGTAAATTGGTACATCAACTTCTCGGAGTCGTAACTTTGGCATACAATCTCCGTTTGGCTATCATAATACCTTGTTTCGAAGATCTTGAAGAGAAGGTCGAAAGAAAATGTGTAACTTGGTTTCGAATGTTTCTAGTCTCTCTGCTTTCCCTAAAAATGTTGTTTAGGGCCTCAAAACGGCGCCAGAAGTTCAGGACCTGATAAACTACCAAAATAATAAAATGTGCTACAATTAAGGAAACCAAAAAACTGAAAGAGACAGTGTTGGGGTCCAAGTGGAATAGGTAGGTGGCCACCAATATCCACCTGGAGCATTCCTCCCCCCTTAGGAAGAAATGGTCCCCATTGTGTTGAGTTCCTCCATGAGATGAGGAAACTCCTGCTGAACTTAGTCCCTGGTGAGCCACTTGCCCATAGTGAAGGAGTTGGCTTGCTTTGACAACTCGATATAGTTGGATACTTTTCTGTCAAGTGTTCTTGATCTATGTGTCCATGATCTGATCAGTTGTGGCTTGTTCCATGAAATCTAGATTTAACTCTGTAGGTGTGAGCTATTCTACAATGTCTGATGTGTCTAGCAATGGTGGGAAGTATGGTCGAAGGTGGTCCACATAGAACACTGGGTTCAAGCCAAGGAATGGGGGAATGCTGAGCTCAATGCATTGTCTCCCACCACTTTGGTAATGGTGTAAGGACCATATCGGAGTGGTCTGAGTTTCTAATAGGCTCCATTAAGGCGTTCCTTTTGCAAATGCAGCCAGACAATGTCGCCCACCTGAAACTTGTGTGGCACCCAATGTTGATCATGTTGTTTCTTGTACTTGGCATTTGATTTCTCCAAAATTTCATGGACCTACTGGCAGATATGTTGGATGTGCTCAATGAAGTTGTTTTCCTTATTGGTTTCAGAAAAGACATGAGTCGAATCTACATGAGTTGTTGCAAATGGCATGGCCACATCAATGGGACATAGTGGTTGGAATCCCAAGGCCACTTGAAAAGGGTTGTGGCCAGTCGAGCTATGGAGAACCTGTTATAGCTGTGCTGGACATAGGGGAGGCTCTCATCCCATGTCTGTGGATGCTTTGAGATGTACATGCATAGAATGTGTACAATCATCCTATTGATGACTTTTGTCTGGCCATCAGTTTGGGGATGGAAAGATGTGGACTTAGTGAGTTTGGTGTCCATGATCGACCAGAGACTGGACCAAATTGTACTGAGGAACCTGTTGTCCCGATATGAGATGATAGATTGTGGGATCCCAAAGTGTACCCACACTCATTCAAAGAATAGTTTAGCAGTGGCTTCCTCTGTGATATTATTCTTGCAGGCTGCCACAATGGCCATATTCAAGAATTTGTCTACGACTACAAAAACACAGGCGTTGCCATGCTTAGTATAAGGAAGGCCCGACATGTAATCCATGGAGATGGATTCCCAAGGTCGACTAGGGGTAGGCAGTGGAGTATAGAGGCCTTACTTCTTGTTGGTCGGTTTGGCAATGGCGCGGGTAGTGCAAGATCTGATGTACTTACCAACATCCTGACGAAGATTCGGCCAATAGAAATACTTTTGTAGTATTGCCACAGTTTTTCGACCCTGAAATGCCTAGTGGCCTGATTGTAGTGTGCTTCGCAAATCATCTTGGCACACTCTCTTGAAAGAACACAAAGATGTCCCAGGTGGCTTAATAGGGCATCATGGAGGTGAAAATATGGAACTTGTTGACCCTCCAAGAGCATCTAGTATGTTTTGCCAAATTCTGGGTCACTTTTGTACAGAAGTGGACAATCAGAAGTCGCGTGCCCACAAGAGTTGAGCACAGTGATTAATGCCATGATCAGTGGTCGGCTGAGGCAATCTACAACATTATAGGTGTTGCCCTTCTTATACTTGATATTCAAATGGAACTGTTGCAGGTATGTGGACCACTTCTGATGGCAATCATTCTGCAACTTCTCTTGTGTCTATATGAACTGCAGGGGCTGGTGCTCTGTGTGGATGACCATTTCCTTCCCCAAAATGTAATGCTTCCATTGTCGGCAAACCTACACAATGGAATACCTCTTTGTCATAAGTGGGATACTTTTGGACTGTGTCTGAAATTCTCACTATGATATGCCACTGGATGCCCCTATTGAGTAAGGACTTTCCCAATAGCATAGTCAGAGGCATCTATCTTGATCTCAAATGACTGTTGCAAGTCTGGTAATGTGAGCACTAGTGCAAAGCAAAGGCGATGTTTCAACTCTGTGAATGCCTTCTGTTGAGATTCAGACCAAAATAATTTTTCTTTCACTCCTCCCTTGGTGACTTGACTCAAGGGCCAAGTGATATGAGAGAATCCCAACACGAACCTGTGTTAGAAATTGGCAAGACCCAGAAAGCTGCAGAGCTCTGTCAAAGTGGTTGGAGTTGGCCAATCCTGGATGACTTGGATCTTAGCTGGATCCACATGCACCCCCCGTTCATCAATAATGTATCCCAGATACTGAACCTAGGTCATGCCAAAAGTGAATTTCTCTAAATTGGCACATAGCTTGTGTTGTCACAATGTTTGGAGAACATGTCAGATGTGGTCAGATGTGGTGGAGGTGTCATCCAAGTATACAATTACAAATGAGTTGGAGAATGGCCGCAAGATGTCATTCATCAGCCTCATGAAGGTTGCTAGAGCATTTTTCAACCCGAAAGGCATAACCAACCATTTGAAAAGGCCTTGCTTGGCTTTGAAGGCAGTCTTCCACAAATCGGAGGGTTTGATTAGTACCTAGTGATATCCTAAATTCAATTCAAACTTATTGAGATATTTTTCCCCCTTTGGTTGGTCCAAAAGGTCATCAATCCATCGAATTGGGTACCTATTCTAGACAGTGATATCGTTCAATGCCCGATAGTCAATATAGAGTCTCCAAGTCCCATCCTTCTTCTATACCAACACGATCGGGCTCCCACAAGGCGATGAACTCGGTTGAATGTGACCTTTCTGCAGCAGCTCCTCAATCTACCTCTTGATTTCGTCATTCTCCAGAACAAAATTTTGATAGATTGGTCCATTGGGAAGTGGTGCACCTAGGGTCAGATTGATGGAGCGCTTGACCTGACAGTGCAGAGGCACCCCTATGGGGGAGGTGAAGATGTCCTCGTACTCCTCCATGACCTTGTCCATTTTTTTTTGTTGTGCAGAGGGGCCCTATCTAGAGGTCAAGGCTACTGTCTTCTTCTTTCCCTAAGGGCGTATAATCAGGAAAACAAACTTCCCGGTTTTGGAAATGAGCATATTGCATTATTTTTTAGTAACCAAAGAGATGGTGATAGGTGGTGCTACCTCCGATATCTTGTACAACATATTTTCCAAAGTAAAAATAATAGTACGAGGCCTTGACTCATACACAACATGTCGCATCCATAAGTATGGTTGGCCTAATAATACATCAAAAACATCAAGGAGAGAAATGTCACATAATGCCTCATCCGTGAAGGGCTTGATGTTGTATGGGAGGTGGCACAGTTGGCTCACACGAAGATCCCATCCTTGGTGAAGCCACCCGATGGTGTACGGTTGTGGATGCATTATGGTCGGTAAGACCAACCACTTCACGAACTCTTCTGAAATGAGGTTATTTTGGCTCCCACTATCAACAATGAACTGTAGCGGGGAACCCTTTACCTACATCTAGGAGTGGAAGAGGTGCTCCTCCTTCTCTAGATATTTGGGTTCCTCCTTCTGGATTTCCATGGTGGTAATGATGGCGTGGGGCTTTGCATCGATAATTTGCTTCCCTTTATCATTCCCCTTGTCAGGTTCTGACTCAAAGTCGGAACATGCATCTGATTCCAAAGCCTTTAGCTCAGCCACTAGTGACTGCTTGGCCTGACACTCACTTGTGTTGTGATTGGAGCTCTTATGGAACTCACACCACTTTCCCATGTCCTTTAGGTTCACGGTGTTGTTCTTTGCTTGTGTCTTTGGCGGGTTGTCTTGGGCCACCCCGCCTTGGTTTTGTCCTTTGTTCTGCGGTTTGGGGGTACCTTTCCCTTGCTTCAAATTCGCAGATCCAAAGTCTCGCTTCTTCTATTTAAAATTTTGCTCAATCTTGACAGCATATCAAAATGTCGTGCCTAAATGTTCAAGAACTCCATCTCTTCCTGGATGTACTTGTGTAGGAAGCCACGGTACTTGAGAACCAAATGGTTCTCAGATTCCTTGATACCAAACTTCATGCGAAGGGTATGAGAAACATTGGTAAACTCCGGTACATCTTGGTCCCTTCCCCATCGTAACGTTGTCCAATTTATGTATTTATCCGCATAGCTCCTGACAGGGTAGTACTGCTCCTTGATGGCATCCCGAAACAAGTTCCAAGTCAGTGTGGCTGAAAATAGTGAGTTCGCACTTTCATCATTCTGCTCACAGTGGGTTTCCCACCAGTCCTTGACGTGGGGGGCTGCTTTGAGAAGTGTAAAAGTGATTTTTTCCCAGTTGGAAAAGTCATGAACAGAAAAATATCCTTCTAGCAGATTTAACCATTTATCTACAGCGTCTGCATCTATCTGACCCTCAAATATGGGAATGTCAAAGTTAACTTGTACCTTAAAGGGTGTGGTGCTTCCAGAGTAGCTGTCGGAAGTAGATGTGTCGCCCTTGGGTAGTCGCTGAAGGATGTAGACAAAGTTGTCCATCATCACGTTCCTTTGTCGTTCGAGTTCTTCTTCGAGCATGATTTTGATAAGATCTCCTACCCCCTCATCTTTATTTTCATCCACCATGGGAGGCCATCGGAATTTGTGAGGTTGTTCTTGCAAAGGTTCGACCAGTTCAAGCCCTAACTCCTTATATCCCGACCTCGTTGGGGACGTGCAAGGAAAAACAGAGAAAGAGAAAAATGCTCTTATACCACTGATCCGGATTTAAACAGGGATGCAACAAATTATAGATATAACCATAAATACAAAGATGCGGTAGAAATAACACTTCATTTCATTAATATCAAATATTAAAATATGCTTACAAACAAAATGGAAATAAGGCTAGCTCAAGCAATGGTAGCTTATCTCTGAGAAGATATGTGGCGGCTACATGCCTTAGAATTATGTTATAATGAGGCTCAAAGGCCTATTTATTATTGAGAAACTATGGAAAACCCTAAACAACCAAAAACCTAACCCTAGGAGATGAAGCGCAAAAACTGTGGGCCTCATTTGGGTAAATTGGTACATCAACTTCTCGGGGTTGTAACTCTGGCATACAATCTTTGTTTGGCTATCATAATACCTCGTTTCGAAGATCTCGAAGAGAAATTCAAAAAAAAAATGGGCAATCCATTTTGAGATGTTTTCGGTCTCTCCGTTTTCCCTAAAAACATTATTTAGGGCCTCATAACAGCTCCGAAAGTTCGGGACCTGAAAAACTGCCAAAAATAGTAAACTATGCTACAATTAAGGAAATTGAAAAACTAAAAGAGATAGTGTTGGGGGTGTTAGAGTCGGTCTAGTTATCCCTCCGTCGGAGATCAAAGCTCTTTTTGCATTTCATGATTAGATGTCCCACCAGTTTTGATCAGTTGCATTTCGTTAGGTATGTCGTAACTCTGACGGAATGGTTTGTGTCATTCATTCCCCTCGTGCATGGCACTACTGGTTCAGGTTTAGTCATAAAGCTTCAAAGGTCATTTACAATCATGTTTTAAATTTTTAGGTCTTAAGTCTAGGGTTGAGTCAATTTTGTTTTGAAAAGTCTTAGAAGACCAGCAGGTCAGAGGGATGTCTTTGATAGATAATCACTTCAATAATTTTCATCATTGTACAAATAAAGTATGACTTCTCTTCAAAACTCTGTTTTGAAGATAAGTCGTCGTCTCATTTTTGTAAAAAGTTTCAAAAAATTCAATCCTTGAAACATCCAAGAGCAGCCTTGGTCTCCTTTGCCAGAGCATATTAGAGCTATCCCTGCAAAAATTATCAGAGAAAATCATTATTTCAACCAATTTTAAAGGGGAAACCAAAAAGGTCAGAGTCTATTAATTTTGAAAAAGTGTCAACGACCAAACATAAGAAAATGGGTTATTGATCAAGCAAAAATAAAAAAGGAGTCTATATGAAGATATTTCACCTCATTTGCAACCCATTCTACATTCCAAGAGTGAAGAGCATCGTTCCAAAGAAATTTTGTGAGTTTTTAAGCAAATTGGGTCATTTCTTGGGCGCGCAGCGCATCAGGCGACCAAGTTCAGTGTGAATTTGCACACGTGCGGCGCATCAGGAGCGCGAAGCGCATTGGATGAGGCGCGCAACGCACTGGGGTTTATGCCCAAACTTTGTCCAGAAAACACTAAAATGCCTCTTCTCAAGCATCAATTCACAGGTAGGCTTATATCCACGGCTCATTCTTGGTTTTGCAAGATTTATGTAAAGGATTATGATATATTTTCCATAAAAAACCAAGTGAAAAAACCCTCCTTTGTCCATTAAATTGTTGTAAGAATTTGAATGCTAAAATTGCTGAAGGGTTTTTAAAAAATAAATGTTGCCAAGGTTATCATGTTTTCCTATTTCCTTTGTTTCCCATCCCCTATATTCACCAATTTTTTCCCCAATAATTCCTCATAAAACCCTACACTATCCTCCCTCAAAATCCTAATCCCTCCCTTCTATTACAAACATATAATCCCTACCTCATCCCAAAACCCTAAAACTTCAAGATTTCCATGTCCCTTCCCTTCCCTAAATTCCTTGTTTTATTTCCATTTTCCCCATTTCCCTAATTTTTTCCCTTTTGCTAACAATTCCCTTGTACATTTTTGTCCCCTTGGTCACAACATTTTGAGAAAAAAGAAGAAGTCTACAGTCAATTTTGCACACAATTGTATATCAGCATATATATATTCCAGCTATCTTGTTTCTAAAGAACATGTCAGAGACAAAGTCAGTATATGAGCAGGAATATGATAGTGATTCTACACCGGAGGTAAATGTGCCAAATGTGCCATGGAGGTATCACAAAGGTGGCAAAAGTGGACAGCATGTTAGGGAGGAGCCTACTTCTTTGGCTCAATTGCAAGCTTGCCCACTTGCAATGGACTATTTTCGGCACCAATCATGTTACCAATATTGTGAGATGATCTCACAAACTCAACATCATCGGGAACTAGTCCGTCTATTTGTCCTTAATCTACAGGATGGTCATGTAAACCTTGCCGGAGTGAACTTTACCTTGTCACCCGAGACTATTGCTCAGGCCACCGGGATACCAAATGTAGGGGAGGAATGGAGCAAACGCCAGATGCTAGAAAGATATTACTATGAGCCATATATCAAGCCCGGATATATCAAACACTTGAGCGCAGCTTTTCCTTTCAGATTCCTGAAAGATGAGTTTGCACCGTTGATGAAACTCATCAATCGGTATTTCAACTGTGAGGGCAGATTCTTGCGTCTCTATGCGTACCATGTTCGTTTGTTGATGCATTTCACAAGGGTACGTATGATGAACATTCCATTTTTCATGTGTCGTAACATAGAGAGGATGGTGCCTTTAGTACAGAGGAAGAGCCCGGCACATCAGATAGGGGCATATATCACTATGCATTGACAAAATCATAGTGATGCATCAGTTGGCATAGCAGGGTATTACTTGGGAGGATTTCATCTCCCGTGATTACTTTTCTACGCTACAGCCTCCTCCAGAGATAGTTCATGATGAGGGAAGGCCTTCACAGCAGTTTAACATTCCTGAGACCGAGCATGTCGATGCTCCAGTATATGTGACATATCAGAGAGGCCACAGGGCCTTATTTGCATCTGCACGACGAGTATTATCTCCACTCGGGGTGGAAGGGGTCTCATTGACATCATCAGCTCAGCGAGTATTATCTCCACATCATGTGGAAAGGGTCTCGCCTCTGTCTTCAGCACAGGTACAGAGTCAAGAGAGGGGCAAGAGATCCATGTTTGATGAGGGTCCTTCAGGAGGTCAGGACATGGGTATCATTGATGTTAATGCTAGCTCTCCTAACTCGGAGCTCAAGGAGATCATCCAAGAGCAAAGGGCCGAGAATGAGTCGCTGCAAAAGAAATTGCAGATGCCTAAATGGGTGATCAACTACTTGGAGCAGCGCAACAAACATCTAGAAGATGAGCATGAACTATATGAGTTGCGGAAGATCTGGGAAGACCGGGAATTGGCCCGAAGGAGACCCGGTGATTTGACACCTATTGATCGAGAATCAATGCTCATCCGGGTAAACACTCATTTGGAGAAGTTGTTGGTGAAGGCAAACAAGGACAAAGACATGCTTCACCATATGAAAACTCACTATTGGGCTCGCATGCATGTTTGCAAAGCGAAAATCAAGATCCTTAAGAGGCGTTTGAGCAAAGCGCTAAACGACGGAAAAGGCCCGATCCACTTCGAGTTTTGGCTAAGGCTTTGTTAGTTGAGCATGATACATGATGGGGGGTCTTCACTCCAAATTTGGGCAAATTTGGAGAAAATTTTGTCGTTTTGAAATTTTTGGCTTGCAAAACAGGTTTTTTGGCTCTACACGTAGCGTGCAGCGCGCGACCCATAAGATGGGGAGGTCCAAATCACAGATGGCTTGTAGTTTTGGATTTGTCATGATGAAATACACATGCTCAGCCATTGCCAAGGCATTTCATCAAGTTCTGGGTGACCAAAAGGCTCAAAAACATCATGAAAACCACCTTTCTACCACTTTTTGCACCAACAGGAAGTACTTCTGGGAGAATGCACTTTTGGAGGGTCAAATGGACACGAAATTGGAAAATTCCACTTGGGTGAGAAAGTAGACATCCAGGGATTTCCAACAAGACAACTTGAGCTCAATTGGGATGCCGGGAAGTGCCCCAAAAGTAGGTGGAAAGGCGCACGGCGCACAGGGCTCAGGCGCGCGGCGCACAGGGTTTTTTGGCATAGTTTTCATCCTCAGCTCAGCAAATGAAGCCGGTTTGACCAGTTTTGACTTGTGATGGGATTTTTCACCCTTCTTGATGTAATTAATGGAACTTTATGTTTACTTGACACTTATTTACCTATTCTAGATGATTCATTCATAAAATAGCAAAAATTTAATGAATGAATTGGTTTCCTAGCTTATAGAGGCAAGTTGTTTTGACTGCCTAGATTGTAGTGCTTTGTTTAGAATTGGTTGAAACAACTCCTAGGATGATGAGATCGACCCCTAGAGGCAAGGAATGTGTTGGCTTGCCTATATTATGTATTTCTTAGTCATTTTCAGGGTTTGGACTCTTGGGAATAGCTTGACACTCTATTGTACATATCTTATCTGCATTTTTGGCAAAGGAAAGACCAGGGTTTTGTAGCACTATTTGGGATTCATGTGGCTTTATGTCTTGATGGTGTGTTTCTTTCAGTACTTGTAAGTTGTGTATGTGTACCGCTTTCCTTCTTTAATATTCTGCAATTGAACAAATGAAGGGTTAAGGTAGAATCCATAAATTTGCTATGCTCTGCCTTTAAATTTGTTTAATTTTCCATGTTTTCGTCTGTTTAAGGAGAACCCTTGAAATTTTCTTGCTCTCCTTAACCCCTCACCAATCAGATCTATCCATTCAATCATTTTAAAGGCATCAAAACAATCGCCTATATTGCCCCAAGTAGACCTCTGCAAAAGCTGTGCCTCATCCCCGTACCCAAAATTGCCTTTCCCTTGAATTCAACAAAACCTCAAAAATTCAATTCCAAAGTCGTTGTATTTCATACCTAGCCTAAAATTAGTCATCAATTCAGTCATCTCGACATCGTTGATTATCTTTTGCCGATATTGACCCGGAGAGAGCCCTCTCCTATCCTCGTAGGGCTAGCTACGAGGCTGAGCGTGGTTTGATGTAGCCTTGAGTCTTACCTTATTTCAGCCTAAGGTAGATTTGAGCGCTAACATAGTGGCAACCATACTGGGGAAGAAATCTCAATGGTTTTCTTGCTAACAAATTTGTTTCACAAGTCTTAAACAGAGTCTGAAGTCATGCCAGGTAGCTTTCGAAACACTCTTGCTATGCATAAGTGGAAGTAGATAAATGTTGCTTCAGTCGATCTCCGGTTAGCTTGTGAAAACTTGATTTGCAAATCACCCCAGTACTTTTGTTCGTTCTAGACCTTTGGATGATTGAGTCTAGAAAACGATTGGCTGAATTATTTTAATTCTTTTGATCTTCTGATAAACACTGGCTTCAAAAAGACATACAAGAGCTAATCCAGATCCAAATCCACCTCCTATATACGAAAATCCAAACTTGATTCGAAAAATCCTTCGTTAAGAAAGCTCGGCGACTCTCGTAGTGAAATCTCATTCATGTCCTGCCATTTTTGAATACCTTGAAGAACTTGCTTTCGACGAAAAGTTTGAATTGTCATTGTTTAAAACCAAGTCTAAAAACGCTCTTGATTCTATTGTTCCAAATCCTGATTTTGCTACAGCTCTTGAATTTGAAAGGCACAATAAATTAATTGATAATTTTATCTTGAGGCACCTTCAGACCGACATCCAAGCTGCAAATCTTGCTGATTTCTTAGAAGTTGTTTCTGCAAATATTGGATCTACTGTCACGGCATCGACCTCTAGAGTTCCTATTGAACCACCTTTCATTCCCACCATTCCTGTGCAACCTATAATTACTTATTCAGAATCTGTAGCCAATTCCCCTCCTTCATCCCACATCGCTTCTCCTCCGCATACACCTCTGCATACTTCTCATACAGCAACTACACCCACTCCACTAACAACCCCTAGACTAAATCCACCTAGAGCAATGGCTGCTCATTTCGCACCTCTTGCTTTACCTCAGCAAATGCATGATATGCCCGTGGACTATCAGAGTAAGATTCCTTAATTTGATGGCACTCCTCAAAGTGTGTCCGCTCAACAGCACATAGACAAAATGGAAAATTTTTGTGATTTATATGAGATTGATGAAGAGGATGTAACTATGCGGTTGTTTGTGCAAACATTCGGAGGAGAGGTAAGAAAATGGTTCAAAGGCTTGGGAGCCAGAAGTATACCTACGTTGGCTGAACTTCAGAAACAATTTCTAGATCATTGGGAACTCAGAAAGGATCCGCTTCAGATCAATGCCGAGTACAATAATATCAAACGCAATCATGGTGAGTCTGTCCAAGACTACATTATCAGGTTTAATACAGTTTAAAATGCTATTCCGGATGATTTAAGACCATCTAGAAAATCAGCTCTTCTCAAATTCCCGGATGGTTTTGAACCAGAGATGGCTTATTCATTATGGGATAGAGATCCGCCTACTTTAGAAGATATGCAAAAGATTGCCGTTAATGTTTAGGCGAATCTGAATGACAAGAGAGCACGGTTGAAAGCAGAGAAAAGAGTGACTATAAAGGAAGAATCTACATTAGAACCGCCTTGGCTTCGTGGGATGGAAAAAATGTTCAAAAGAATGAACCTTGACAAATCAGAACCGAAGATTCTTAATCCAAATTACCGTAGCCGGCAACAACCTCAGTTCAGAATTAAGTAGCGTGAACAAAGAGCACAAGAGCCGGCAGTCCAGAAATAGATCAAGACTCCTCTTTTACAGAATTTTGTGAGTCAAGATTTAGATGAAGATGTTGATGTAGTAGGGGAAAAAAATCACTTCTTTACTCCTGATGATCTGCCCATTTACATCACTGAAGAAGAAGAGTATGGAGAAAGTTCAGGTGCCCAACAAGATAAAGATTTTATCTTAGCTAATGATGCAGATTTAGATGATTACCAAAGAGGATATTTGAATGCCTTGTCCACTCAACAGAAGCAGTATTCATTGAGAAACCGAGATGTGCCCATCAATCCAATCAGAAAAGAAAAGAAGCTACAACACCAAAGACGGATTCACCGTACCACAAAGAAAGGAAAGGAGACAATTGATCCCACAACTAGCAAGATATCAGCAGCAGAAAGGACAAATCAGGCAAGTATAATCAAAGATAGGAGAGAAGTTCGGTCAAAGAAGTCGAAAAAGTTTCAGCATTTAGTTTGGAAAATGAAATTTCCAAATTAAAAGTATCTATTTCCTTTGACTGAAAATCATGAAAAACAGCAGTTTACCGAGGGTCAAGTCTCTAAAATTCTAATTTTGATCCCATGTTTTGACACGGTGAACGTTGAAGATGGATCAGCCAGAATTGATTTTTGGGCCAGCATTGGATGGTGAGTCCCCTGATAGTGATGTTCCTCCCTTTTATATCAGTTTGAGATTGCATGAATATGTTTTGCACAATGCTATGTTCGATTCAGGTGCTTCGCACAATATGATGCCAAAGGCGATCATGGAGAAGCTAAGGTTAGACATAACAAGGAAATATCATGATTTGTATTCATTCAATTCCAGCCGTGTGAGATGTATCGGGCTCATTAAAGATTTGGTTGTTAGCTTAGACGAAATTCCAGCGAAGAATGTCATGATGGATGTGGTTGTGGCGGACATTCCTCCACGTTTTGGTATGTTATTTTCAAGATCTTGGGGGGCTAAGTTGAAGGGTACTCTACAGTTAGACTTTTCTTATGCTACAATTCCAGTCTTCGGTCAGATGAGAAAGCTATATCGAGAGAAAAAGATGAAATACATGATAACCAGCAAAGAGAAGCCAATCAATCATCCTGTAAATTATGTACATACAGATTTGGAGTCGTTTGTTTTATTTTCTGATAGTTTTAATGATCTAGATAGTCAGTTAGTTTAGGCGGAAGATATACCAAAGATCACTGAGAATTTTAGAGAAGCTCTGCAAAAATAAAGAGGTGAAAAGCAAGCTACTATGGAGCAAACAGCTGAAGATAATGGGCAACAAATAGAAAAAACAGAGCTAACACAATTTCAACACTTGGAAGAAGATGAAGATGGTCTTTAGACCATGGATTTTGATGGCGCAGTAGGTAGTGATGGTGCTGGTATTGGTGTGTGGATTCGAAGTCCCTTTTCCGCTCAAGACAAAGTTCCAAGCAAGGTGAGAGTGTGTTCCTATAAACTAGCATTTGATTGTTCAAATAATGAGGTGGAATATGAAGCTCTAATTGTTGGCCTAAAGATTCTTAGAAAGCTGAAAGCGAAGAAGATTGCGGTCTATGGTGATTCCGAGTTGGTGATAAAGCAAGTTAAGGGTGAGTTTCAGGCCAAGCATCCTCGTATGACGGCATATCGAAATGCAGTCTTAGATATTTTGAAGTTATTTTCTGATCATACCTTGACATGTGTGCCTCGCATACAAAATGGTGTTGCTGATGGACTTGCTAAGGCAGCAAGCAATTTAAAAATTCCAATGAATTCTAGAAACAATTTTGAGATTCATGTGAAACACCGTCCCACCGTTCCAAACAATCAGCGATGTTGGCAAGTCTTTCAAGATGATGAAGAGATCAATCAGTTTCTGCAAAATAAGGATAAGTTCAAAGATACCTCAATAAATACTGAACATGATGATGGTAGTGATAATATACAAGTAAATCAAATGGAAGTGCTGCAACTTAAAGATAACATTATTCCTAAGGGATTGATTCCTTTAGAGGAGTTGTTTTACCAAGACGATGTGGCCTGCAAACCAACATTGAGACCAACTGAAAAGGGTGTTGAAGAGGTAAACATTGGGACAGTTGAAAATCCCAAGAGGGTAAAGATATCAAAGTCATTGTTACCAAAGGTAAAAGCAGAATATGTGAAATTGTTGTCTTTATTTTCTGATGTTTTTGCATGGGATTACTCAGATTTAAAAACATATGACACAAATATCATTCAGCGTACTATTCCTATTAAGTCAAATCAGAAGCCTTTTCATCAAAAGTTGAGGAGAATCAATCCGAAGCTACTACCATCAATTGAAAAAGAGGTAAACAGATTGTATAAGTCAGGAATCAATGTGCCTTGAAAGATTTCCGTGTGTATATATTGCATTCCCATATTCTAGCTTATGTTCCTAATGCAGCAATTAAAGATATTTTAGTACAGGCAGATCCAAAAGGCAGACGGGGTAAGTGGATTGCTGCGTTATTAGAGTATGATGTAGAGATTAAACCCACCAAGTTGATCAAAGGTCAAGGACTCGCCAAGTTAATGGCTGAAACAAATTTGCAAGTTCTAGACATAAATTTGATTGTTGCCATGTCTGATGAAGATGAGGAGAATTCATCCGTTCAGGTATCTGAAATGTTCCTTTCCTCTCCTTGGTACGCTGACATTTTATATGTACTTCAGCATTTGTCTTCACCTCCCGGAATGCCTAGAAACAGAAGTAGAACTTTGAAATTGAAAGCTGCAAAATTCTGCATACTAGATTCAGCATTGTTTTGGAAAGACCCTGGTGGAATGTTATTGAATTATTTGGTCGAGGAGGAAGCCAAAAGAGTCGTGGAAGACTTTCATAGAGGGGACTGTGGAGGTCATCTGTTTTGGAAGACCACAGCAAACAAGATTCTAAGGGCAGGTTATTATTGGCCTTCATTATTTTCAGATGTATATAAGGCTGTTAAAAATTGTCACGAATGCCAAATTTTTGAAGGGAAGCAGAAACTCCAGCCTTTGCCTCTCAAACCAATTGAAGTCAGCACACCTTTTCAACAGTGGGGATTGGATTTCATCAGGGAAATTCACCCGGCATCATCAGGACAGCATCGATGGATATTGACAGCCACAGACTACTTTACAAAATGGATTGAAGCAATTCCTACTCGACAAGCTACGAATGCGGTAATTATTTCTTTTCTTGAAACCAATATTTTGTCACGTTTTGGATGTCCATGTAAGTTAATCACAGATAATGCAGCAGCATTTAAGTCAAAAAGGATGGTTGAGTTTTGCTATAAGTACAATATTAGCTTGGGACATTCAACCACATACCACCCTCAAGGAAACGGATTGGTGGAGTCATCTAATAAATCTTTGGTCAATATCATTAAGAAATTTTTGGAAATCAGTAAAAAGCGCCGGCACAAGAAGTTGATAAATGCACTATGGGCTGATAGGGTGAGTCAGAAAAAGTATATTGGCATGTCTCCTTTCGAGTTGGTGTATGGAACAGACATGGTTTTTCCTACTTCGCTCGTTGTCCCGGTAGTCAAATTGCTTCAAGAAGCTAGTAGTGAGGAAGATCCTATGCAGAGAAGGATTAATCAGATGATTCATTTACAGCAGACATGGGAGGAGGTATTTCAAAACACTTGCAAGTTGCAGGAGCGCATCAAAAAGATTTATGACTGGAAAGCAAAGGCAGACACATTTCAGCTAGATGAGGTAGTTTTGAGGTGGGATGCTCGACATGAAGACAAGGGAAAGCATGGCAAATTTGAAAATTTATGGAAGGGTCCTTACAAGATTGCAACATATCGTGGCCAAAACGCTTTCCTTCTCAAAGAAATGAATGGAGATGAATGTCCTGGAGGGCCGATTAATGGTCGGCTGTTAAAGAGATACTACTTTTGAGTATTTTCTACTCATTTCATCATCATTGTACATATCATTTTACTTTTGTTCTATTGCACATGTAAACTAACTTATCATCTTCAGTCTGGGGCCTGAGGTGAAGGCTATAATTCTGAAAATGAAGGTTAGTTAGTCTAAGTTTGTCAAGTCAGTTGTCTCAATCTTTTAGTTTCGAGTCTAGTTTGGTCAAATTGGTTTTTGGTTTTTCAGTCAAATTCTCAAGATTTTGTGTTGGAATAATGACTCCATCGCCCAATGGATGAAGGCACTGTCTAGCTCTTACAGAGATCTGCGATTCTTGGCATCTCCAAGGGGCTACCATCCCCATTGGAGCCAATGTTAGAGTTGGTCTAGTTATCCCTCCGTCAGAGATCAAAGCTCTTTTTGCATTTCATGATTAGGTGTCCCACCAGTTTTGATCAGTTGCATTTCGTTAGGCATGCCATAACTCTGACGGAATGGTTTGTGTCATTCATTCCCCTCGTGCATGGCATTGCTGGTTCAAGTTTAGTCATAAAGCTTCAAAGGTCATTTACAATCATGTTTTAAATTTTTAGGTCTTAGGTCTAGGGTTGAGTCAATTTTGTTTTGAAAAGTCTTAGAAGACCAGCAGGTCAGAGGGATGTCTTTGATAGATAATCACTTCAATAATTTTCCTCATTGTACAGATAAAGTATGAATTATCTTTAAAAATTTGTTTTGAAGATAAGTCTTCGTCTCATTTTTGTAAAAAATTTCAAAAAATTCAATCCTTGAAACGTCCAAGCGCAGCCTTGGTCTCCTTTGCCAGAGCATATTAGAGCTATCCCTGCAAAATTATTAGAGAAAATCATTATTTCAACCAATTTTAAAGGGGAAACCAAAAAGGTCAGAGTCTATTAATTTTGAAAAAGTGTCAACGACCAAACATAAGAAAATGGGTTATTGATCAAGCAAAAATAAAAAAGGAGTCTATATGAAGATATTTCACCTCATTCGCAACCCATTCTACATTCCAAGAGTGAAGAGCATCGTTCCAAAGAAATTTTGTGAGTTTGTAAGCAAATTGGGTCATTTCTTGGGCGCGTAGCGCATCAAGTTGGGCGCGCGGCGCATCAGAGGCGCGCGGCGCATCAGGCGACCAAGTTCAGTGTGAATTTGCACACGCATGGCGCATCAGGAGCATGCAGTGCACTGGGGTTTATGCCCAAACTTTGTCCAGAAAACACTAAAACGCCTCTTCTCAAGCATCAATTCACAGGTAGGCTTATATCCATGACTCATTCTTGGTTTTGCAAGGTTTATGTAAAGGATTATGATATATTTTCCATAAAAAACCAAGTGAAAAAACCCTCCTTTCTCCATTAAATTGTTGTAAGAATTTGAATGCCAAAATTGCTGAAGGGTTTTTAAAAAATAAATGTTGCCAAGGTTATCATGTTTTCCTATTTCCTTTGTTTCCCATCCCCTATATTCACCAATATTTTCCCCAATAATTCCTCATAAAACCCTACACTATCCTCCCTCAAAATCCTAATCCCTCCCTTCTATTACAAACATATAATCCCTACCTCATCCCAAAACCCTAAAACTTCAAGATTTCCATGTCCCTTCCCTTCCCTAAATTCCTTGTTTTATTTCCATTTTCCCATTTCCCTAATGTTTTCCCTTTCCTAACAATTCCCTTGTACATTTGTGTCCCCTTGGTCACAGCATTTTGAGAAAAAGAAGAAGTCTACAGTCAATTTTGCACACAGTTGTATATCAGCATATATATATATATTCCATCTATCTTGCTTCTAAAGAACATGTCAGAGACCGAGTCAGTATATGAGCAGGAATATGATAGTGATTCTACACCAGAGGTAAATGTGCCAAATGTGCAACGGAGGTATCACAAAGGTGGCAAAAGTGGACAGCATGTTAGGGAGGAGCCTACTTCTTTGGCTCAATTGCAAGCTTGCCCACTTGCAATGGACTGTTTTCGGTGCCAATCATGTTACCAATATTGTGAGATGATCTCACAAACTCAGCATCATCGGGAACTAGTCCATCTATTTTTCCTTAATCTACAGGATGGTCATGTAAACCTTGCCGGAGTGAACTTTACCTTGTCACCCGAGACTATTGCTCAGGCCATCGGGATACCAAATGTAGGGGAGGAATGGAGCAAACACTAGATGCTAGACAAATATTACTATGAGCCATATATCAAGCCCGGATATATCAGACACTTGAGCGCAGCTTTTCCTTTCAGATTCCTGAAAGATGAGTTTGCACCATTGATGAAACTCATCATTCGATATTTCAGCTGTGAGGGCAGATTCTCGCGTCTCTATGCGTACCATGTCCGTTTGTTGATGCATTTTACAAGGGTATGTATGATGAAAATTCCATTTTTCATGTGTCGTAACATAGATAGGATGGTGCCTTTAGTACAGAGGAGGAGCCCGGCACATCATCATAGGAGCATATATCACTATGCATTGATCAAAATCATAGTGATGCATCAGTTGGCACAGCAGGGTATTACTTGGGAGGATTTCATCTCCTGTGATTAATTTTCCATGCTACAACCTCCTCCAGAGATAGTTCATGATGAGGGAGGGCCTTCACAGCATTTTGACATTCCTGAGACCGAGCATGTCGATGCTCCAGTATATGTGACATATCAGAGAGGCCACAGGACCTTATTTGCATCTGCACGACGAGTACTATCTCCACCCGGGGTGGAAGGGGTCTCGTTTATATCATCAGCTCAGCGAGTATTATCTCCACATCATGTGGAAAGGGTCTTGCCTCCATCTTCAGCACAGGTACAGATTCAGGAGAGGGGCAAGAGATCCATATTTGATGAGGGTCCTTCAGGAGGTCAGGACATGGGTATCATTGATGTTGATGCTAACTCTCCTAACTCGGAGCTCAAGGAGATCATCCGAGAGAAAAGGGCCGAGAATGAGTCACTGCAAAAGAAATTGCAGATGGCTAAATGGGTTATCAACTACTTGGAGCAATGCAACAAACAGCTGGAAGATGAGCATGAACTATATGAGCTGTGGAAGATCCGGGAAGACCAGGAATTGGCCCGAAGGAGACCCGATGATTTGACACCTATTGATCGAGAATCAATGCTCATCTGGGTAAACACTTATTTGGAGAAGTTGTTGGCGAAGGAAAACATGGACAAAGACATGCTTCGCCATATGAAAACTCATTATTAGGCTCGCATGCATGTTTGCAAAGCGAAAATCAAGATCCTTAAGAGGCGTTTGAGCAAAGCGCTAAAACAACGGAAAATGCCCGATCCACTTCGAGTTTTGGCTGAGGCTTCATTAGTTGAGCATGTTACATGATGGAGGGCCTTCACTCCAAATTTGAGCAAATTTGGAGAAAAATTTGTCGTTTTGAAATTTTTGGCTTGCAGAACAGGTTTTTTGGCTCTACGCGTAGCGCGCAGCGCTCGACCCATAAGATGGGGAGGTCCAAATCACAGATGGCTTATAGTTTTGGATTTTTCATGATGAAATACACATGCTCAGCCATTGCCAAGGCATTTCATCAAGTTCTGGGTGACAAAAAGGCTCAAAAACATCATGAAAACCACCTTTCTGCCACTTTTTGCACCAGTAGGGAGTACTTCTGGGAGAATGCACTTTTGGAGGGTCAAATGGACACCAAATTAGAAAATTCCACTTGGGTTAGAAAGTAGACATCCAGGGCATGAAACAAGCCAACATGAGCTCAATTTGGATGCTGAGAAGTGCCCCAAAAGCAGGTGGAAAGGCACGTGGCGCACAGGGCTCAGGCACGCGGCGCACAGGGTTTTTTGGCAAAGTTTTCATCCTCAGCTCAGCAAATGAAGCCAGTTTGACCAGTTTTGACTTGTGATGGGATTTTTCACCCTTCTTGATGTAATTAATGGAAATCTATGTTGATTTGACACTTATTTACCTATTCTAGATGATTCATTCATAAAATAGCAAAAATTTAATGAATGAATTGGTTTCCTAGCTTATAGAGGCAGTGTTGTGACTGCCTAGATTGTAGTGCTTTGTTATAGAATTGGTTGAAACAGCTCCTAGGATGATGAGATCGACCCCTAGAGGCAAGGGAATGTGTTGGCTTGCCTATATTATGTATTTTCTTAGTCATTTTCAGGGTTGGACTCGTGGGAATAGCTTGACACTCTATTGTACATATCTTATCTGCATTTTTGGCAAAGGAAAGACCAGGGTTTTGCAGCACTATTTGGGATTCATGTGGCTTTATGTCTTGATGGTGTGTTTCTTTTAGTACTTGTAATTTGTGTATGTGTACCACTTTCCATCTTTAATCTTCTGCAATTGAACAAATGAAGTGTTAAGGTAGAATCCATAAATTTGCTATGCTCTGCCTTTAAATTTGTTTAATTTTCCATGTTTTCGTCTGTTTAAGGAGAACCCTTGAAAGTTTCTTGCTCTCCTTAACCCCTCACCAATCAGATCTATCCATTCAATCATTTTAAAGGCATCAAAACTGTTGGAGAGGTAAATCCCCTCTACGGATAGAGGCGATCCCTACTAGCCCAAAGGGGGTCTAGCAACAATCAAACAATGCTACACCGCAGGTTCCTAGTTGTAATTAACAAGTGGGTAAAAGAAACCTACTTGGATTCCAACGCTATGTTTGTCGAAGAGATGATCCTCTCACTCCTTCGCTTCAGCCGATCACAGTCCTCCACTATCCTCGCGGACGGACACCTGCACCAGCAAAGAGAGAACAAACACGAACGTAAAATCTACTAAAAACAACTATGTATCAGTCAGGAAGGATACAATTTACATTAATCATTCATAGGACAAATGGAAATGGAACCATAAGAGTAGTCATCTATCTTTATTAATCAGAAAATAGAGTAAGGTACAACCAAAGTCCTGACGCTGAGTCCTTCCCTAGAGGGTCCAGCCAGCATGTCTTCCAAACATTCACCTTTAAAGCAAATCTCCCAAGTCAAAGAGGTCTCTCTCTCACATACAAGGAAACAAGCTCATAACCTTCCTCAAGCTCAAAAGAAATCCTCACACAACACACCAAATGCCTACAAAGAGCAACACTAATGCACTAAGAATTCCTCTATCAGAGTCTACATGTTCCAAACTAGCTGCTCATGGGCAATGGAGGAGCCTTATAAAGGAGAAGGAGTCTCCATGAATAGGTAAAGGATGAGCTTTCCCCCATGATAAGTGGATGATCAGTCGAACAGACATGTCAGAGAAATGATGGCGACCTCAACAATGCTAACAGCCAAGTCTGGAGTCATCAGGAAGGCTGGCTGTTAGAACAAACTCGCCTAAACAGGATCAGCGCGGGTGCAAAACTGGGCTGGTGCACTGGCATCGCAAATCAACTGTAGAAGAGGTTTGGTCAGCGCACAGCAGTACAAATGGAGGGTGCGCTGTCTGTGAAATCGGACCAGTGCGGAAAACACGTGTGCTTCCGCGCTGGCAGCGCAGCAGTTACATTATCCTCCGCCTGTCAGCGCGGTTATTTAACAAACAGACGTGATGATTCAATTAACTTAGGTAAAGAGGGTTTTTTAGCCATTTCAGAGAGCATAAGTCAAGGTGAATATGATTTTATGACACAGTAGGGAGACTGACATGATGGCAGTGACATTTTACTGTGTAACAAATTCCCCCTAAAGCATGAAGCCCGAGAGAGTGGGAGGGGTGAAATGCTTTACAAGACTGCTGGACTGGAACACCACCA